>OZ023323.1:19741371-19941371 GCA_964007375.1 Ophion obscuratus
TTACGTCTCTCAGCATCCCATAGAGACAATGGGGGGAACGCGAGCTTGAGGCACTCGCGAGAGCGTCTGCGAGCACACAGTTCATTAACCGTTCGATCGCGTCGAGGCAACACTCCGCGGTGTATGTGCACACCATACGGCAGTCATGTGCTGCGTAAGAATGAACGAAAGAGATGACGCTTTGTACGCCGTCGCACAGCAGCACTTATTTTCACGCCGTGCGACTTTGACTCCTCGTCTTTCTTTCCCGTATCACGATTCATCCGCTTTGCCGATTTCTGTGAACGGGCAAATTCGTGAAAATCGATGATCGGGGTTTGAAATGGTGCCAAAAATCGAGAAAAAAAAATAGGGGGCTGGATGAATCGTATGGCATTTTAAAGAGCAAACGATTGAGATGAGACTGGGCGCAGGATTTTTAACCCTTCGACTGCACACTTCCGCCATGAACTTCTGACTGCATATGGGGTCAATCAGGACCCCAGACGTTTTTCAATTCGTTGTAAATCGGTATTAAATATGCGTTTTAATGTCCAATAATCCTATTAATGATTTTGTGATTTCCAATACGACTTCGTCAGGCCTAAAACGGTTTACTTTTCTATTGTGCTGAATATAACGAAAAAAAAAAGATTTTTTATTAAATATGATTTTTAGTCGGTAAATTCCGCACAAATAAGAAATAAGCCGCTTCAGGCCTTACGAAGGCGAATTGAATATCACAAAATCAATAAAATAATTGTTGGAGATTAAAATGATAAAAATCTTCTCGACATATTTGATTTATTTAACAAAAAATAAAAGGAAAAATTGGCCCGCGATGAGGCTAGTCTTAAAAATCATAGAAACGGTCACTGTATTTTAGAGAATTAAAAAAATCAGTAGGCAGTCATCTTTAAAAAAATAGTTTTCACTTTAGAAGCAAAAAAACGTGGTCGGGTTTACGAGGTAGGTGAAATGGCGTGGAATGTCCCAAATATAAAATATACATGTATATATATATATTTAAGTATATATAGTGAATAGTGTGTATATATATATATATATATATATATACTATACTTGTGAATATATATATATATATATATATATATATATATATATATATATATATATATATATATATTTTCACAAGTATACACAGTATAAAAAGAAGTTTACGGAGAGTCAATATGTGAGGACTGGATCGAGTGTTTGAAGTGTAAAGCTTCGTGGTATGAGTAATGCACCGCTCATACAAATGTGGGCAACTTTATTTGCGATTCATGTGTCGATTGATGCTTGCGTACTCTTATCGACCCACGTGCGTATTCTTAAACGCCCGTATGTCTAAGAGTTGGCAAATGTCGTTTCGTAATTTTTAGTTTGTTATTAAAAAAAAAATAAGATTCCCAATTGTCGCTCGTAATTTAATTAAAATAGGGGGAAGTCCCGTAATGCCGGACGGCACCTAGTGTCGGACACTCGTGCTATCACGACAATGTCACAGCGCGTTCGCGTAAAAACCCACGAAAGGAGTGCAGGGGAGCGTAGCGATGTACAATCGCGGGACGCGATTTGCCACTGACGCGCGACGTCAAAGTGGGAGCGATTGATTACTGCGCGTTTGGCGGGAATACACTGCGTCGGGTAAGATCGAGGTGAGTGTTACTGTTGAGTTTCTGCGTTTAAGTGTTTATGTCAATGGTCATTATACGTCGTGTTCTATAAATATTCGAGGTTAAAGTTTTTCTTGGATTCCCAAGGGGTTTTGGTATAAAACGCGTAATTTTGGGGATACTCTGTCCCCTGGTACCGGACACAAAGCGGTCCCCTAGCGCCGGACGGTAAACATACTGCTTTTTTTTTTCTCGTAAGCATTTATACGTTTGATCATAACTGTTGTACGTTGTTTTGTAGGATAGAAGTACGCAGCGGAATCAAAATGGAAGAGACGAAAAAGGAAGGACGATGGACCAAAAAAAATTGCCAACTGATTTTGAGAAAAGCTTCGCTGCGCTACGACGTTCCGAAAAGCACTCTACATGACAAACACATCGTTATTAAACCGTGGACTAGCTTTGCTCCGGGTGTTGTGCAGATTCTCCATAGTTCGTCGCCATTGCCAGTTGCTGCAAAAGAAAAACGATCAGTTGCTAGGAAGAGAAAAACCGAAAGAAGTGAAATTCTGACTTCATCACCGTGTAAAATTGTTGTCGAAAAAAGAGAATAAAAAGAACGTTAAGGACAAACAAAAAGGAATTGCAAAAAGTTTAATACAGAGATCGAAGAAAATGGGGAAAGAACCAAAGGCGTAAAGGCCAAAGGAAAAGGTGGAGCTAAAGCGAAGAAAAAGCAACCGTCAACTCAAATATCGAATATAAAAACGACTTGCATAGGATGCCTGGAGGACCACGAAATAAATGCCGTGGATAGGTTTACGAATAATTTGCATCCCTAAATGTTCGAAAACTTATATATGCGATTGATGCACAATGTTCTGAAGATGTCCGGCGTTGGGGGCTCGAAGTTAAGGGGTTACGCCCACTTGCGATTTAAAAAAAAATCGATATGTTTATTGCATTTTTTTTAAGTATAAGTATCTGAGAATATGTCCTGAAAATTTCAATTCGAACCGAACAAAATTCACTGAGATATGAGCGTCGAAAGAGAAGAATCCGTTGTGTAAACGACCGGAAATTGAAACTTTAAACGCGTTTTTCTCAAAATGGCATTTCTGAAGTCGGTGACCAAGATTACTCGAACACTAATGAACCGATCTTCTTGAAATTTTGCAGGCTTATTTAATACATAAAAATGTAGTCTTTGATCGTTCGATTTTTTTTTTTCGAAAAAATGGCCGTTCTATAGCAAAAAAAACGGTCGTTTTTTTTTCGTTAAAATCGAACCATTAACTTTGACTGTCCGCCATTTTGTGAAAAATGAATATTTTTTAGAATCCTTCGATTAAAGACCAGTTTATACTTATATTTGACTAAATCCATCCGCATTTTTTTTTCCAGATGATCCACTTCGCCGCAATGTTGGTCACCGCAAACTGTGTATATAAAAACATTATTTCATTGACGAAATTTGCCACTAAACAATGTAATATTTTTCAATAAAAAAATTACTGAAAGTTCTTCAAGATGGTATATTGATGGATTAAAAAAGTTTTGTAGTTTTCTTTTAAAAAATTCATGAAAAAGGCCTTGTTTTTGCGCTACAAGTGGGGGTAACGCGTTAAGTCTGCCCGGTACTAGGTGCCACTTGCAGTGACGGCAATTTCTCGTACCAAAGTTTGAATAAAGTTTTTAATTTGATTTATGCAGAGCTTGCATTTTTGTTAATTTACTTTGGTTTTAAACTTTGTCGACTTAGTTATTTTAAAAGAATGTATTTTTCTCGAAGCAGCTTTTTTTATTGTCCGAAAAGCTTAGGTGTCCGCCACTGGGGGACTTCCTCCTACTAGCTATTCTTTCAATTGAAACAAAAACCGATTCGTAACATGTATTTGTTTGTATTCTTTCACCGCTTTGAAGCTTAGGTGCCTACTCCTATACCGCCTCATCCTACTTGCATGGAAAATATCATATTCTTATCAAAAATTTAAAAAAATTCTATGAAGTTTTTAAAGAGGAAGATTTGTAGATACGAAAAAGGCAGTGTCGACCGTCTTTCCAAAAAGTATATTCATTCGGAGCTTTGAATTTGATTATTTTCGGAAAAGTGAAAAATGGAAAAAAAACGACTCCTTTGGCAGATTAATTGTTCAAAACGTATATTTTCCGCATTTTTTTTTACTTCGATCACTTATTATTATTACTGACATTTACCGCAATCGACGCATAAGCACGTTCGGTGCTCGCTGCACATGGCCCTCCTGCATACCTGACACTCGCTTTTAGTTTTATGGTCGGCATTCTAAATATATAATTTCTTATAGTAGCGCAAAATAAAAAAAATATCTATGAGCATTTTCTATCGTAACTCACTTACGTATAGTGATAAAACACCAAATTTCACAATAGCAAAAAAAAAAAAATGTTCACTTTCACCGCACTACTGCATAAATGAGGTCGACTCGACCGTAGGTCCATTTTTGACATGTATAGAGTATAAGAGTGCGGGAACATTCGAGCACCGCATTGCGGCCGAATAGATTACCCCTTTTTGCGATACAGTTAGTTGAATAAAAATGGGGTCAAAACGACCAAGTGTGCAGTCAAAGGGTTAAGGGGTCTCCCACTTTAGACGCTAAAAAAGGCTATTTTCATAACTTTTTTCCATAGGTTTATATTATAGATATTGATATGAAAGTTTTTACACTTAATAAATACACTTTCGAAATACATTTAAAAAAAAAACTATTTATGTAAGTCACTTTTTATAGACGAAAATGGTAGTTAAAAAATGGCCTAAAAAATTGCAGGGCTGCGCTGTTGATGAAATCTCGGAGATGGATCATCCGAAAGAAAAAAAAATTGAACGGTTTTAGTTTCAGTATATTAATAGCATTTTTGAACATTCGGTGATTACATTAAATGTTTTCATTACTTTGTATAATTATTTTCTATAACTTTATCTCGCTCAATTAACGCGAAACGAATTGTCAACGCCGTAAATCGCGGTATGTGATAATGCGCAGGTTGGCAGAAGTGTCACGAAGGTAGAGACACACGCGCCCCGTTCGTAACCTCAATATCGGTCCAAGCAGCTGTCAAAACTGAATATCGGTACGAGTAAAAAAATTCCGCCGGAAAGAAAAAGTGCGTACTATAGCTGTCTATAATCTCGAAGAAATAAAAAACTTTAATAATTTTCCGGTATTCTAAAAAAAATGTATGTATGAAAAAAAATCCGCGTTATATTGTCTTTGCCTAGAAATGTATAATTGTTTAACATAGTTATAAAATTAATAATAAGTAATTATTACGAAGTAAAAGAATAAGTACCAATAATATTCGTTGTTAATTATCCTGACCGAGTAGTTTGAGGTTCCCGGTCATAATTATCGAATACCGATAAGGTAGGTAGCATTTGTGCCGTCTACGACGTTGCCATGATTGCACAGTCTAATATTTTGTGTGCTTGATTTTCGCACAAATTTGCTATAAAAAAAAAACATTAATGATTTTGTAACGGTACTGTGAATTCTCATTTTCACGCTACCACGGTTTAGTCCGATAATTAGTCGAATCGTACCTATTTTACCAGCTCCGTGGTAACATTCACTTAGCAGATATCAATAATGTACTGAAAAATGATCGGGAGTTTTCCATAACCGTAATGTAATTAGCCCACGAAATACGTCGAGTTGCCGATTTTTTATCCTAAAACGGTACTGTGGATCATATTCAAACTGCACAGGATGATCAGCAAAGAGGTTATGAAGGTCCGGAAAAAAATTCAGCTTAGCTGACTTAACCCCGTAACAACCTTAAAAATCTTCGGATGTCTTAGGGAGCACGTTTTTCGCATTTAGCTCATATTTTTAAGATAGTCCTATCGCCAGGCTTCAATCCATAGGATTTTCACAATTTTTTTTTCAGCTTTACTAAATATATTAATAATCGTCTCTGTAAAATTTCAGGGTCGTTTATTGACCTAATTACAGAGACAAGAAATATTAAAATTGCGCATTTTTGTGAAGGAATTTCAAGACGAAATGCAAAAACTCGATTTCCGGTCGCTATAAAAGTGGATATGATAATAGCAATCCATCAGATTCTTAAAAATAATCCGATTCACATACTTAATACTTGTAGTAATCCAGTGCTCTCGGAAAAAATTACGCTTATTGACCTAATTTTCATGTAATATCAAGTTTAATTTGAACTTCCGGTATTGGATTTATTACCACCTGCTACGATCAAGAGACGTGACAGCAAGGCAACAGCTGACTATAGTTCTAACATCATCTCACTCATTCGAATTTCCACACGCATTTCATTTTTAACTGACATATTTCGTCGACACAAATTTTCCACGCTTTTTACCAATCGTAACCCGAATACACTGCTTTATAATTCCCGCACCTGACATTGTTTCGACAGATCGACGTTGAAAAGCATGGAAGTTAAACTCGCCTGGTTGAGTAAAAAGGGACGGAGATAGCAATATTGCCATATATCAAACTTAGAAATACTGCGCGAATCGTTAGAATAACTCTTTTTCATTTTTCTAATTAAATGTGCACATTAATTAAACAGCTTACACATGGAAAATTTCGTTATTAAAATTTTTTGTTGTTGCATATGTTACAAATATAAATTGTACAAGTCTCAAGTATGATCAGTGGTATGACTAGTGTTCAGAGATAGGATTACCTTGAGCTTTCGCCAAAACTCCGCGATATTCGTCCACAGCGGAGAATTTCCAAATGGATAGGCCTTTGAAATGGTGTAAAAATTGACATTTGTTTTTTCCGTACACAGAAGAAAATCAATTGAATCAAAAAAATATATTGGTTGATCCAAATAAATATGCTGCTGCTGAATGCCACAGATATATGAGATTGTTACAATACTATAAAATATTGGAAAATGTGATTGATTTAAATTATTTAATATCTACATTATCCTCCAAATAGAATTATATTCTATTGAAATCATTCTATATAGAATTCGTAGATGTATGGATGAAATAATTAAGCGGTTGCAACAACATTTTTTATTTCGTACAAAAATATAATCAATAGAATTAATTATTTCTTTAGTGCATCGAAACGAATATGCCATAGGACGTAATTTCTCAATTTGTTTTAAATCTTAAATAAAAAGTGAGCATTAGAATGATCATCCACGATAATAGTGGATGAGAATATCAGATATCCCATGGAATATCCATGAAGAGAATATCAGATATTCAGCTGATAAGAACAGATACAACACTTTGATCTTAGCCACAGGCCAAGAAGCGATACTCTTTAGAGTTTCTCCGGCGTTTAAGGGGTTACCCCCACTTGCGATTTTGAACAAAAATCGATTTTTTTAATTGCATTTTTTTGAAGCATAAGTATCTGAGAATATGTCCTGAAAATTTCACGTCGATCCGAACAAAATTGACTGAGATATGAGCGTTGAAAGAGAAGAATCCGTTGTGTAAACGACCGGAAATTGAAACCTTAAACGCGTTTTTCTCAAAATGGCATTTCTGAAGTCGGTGACCAAGATTACTCGAACACTAATGAACCGATCTTCTTGAAATTTTGCAGGCTTATTTAATACATAAAAATGTAGTCTTTAATCGTTCGATTTTTTTTTCGAAAAAAATGGCTGTTTTATAGCCAAAAAACGGCCGTTTTTTTTCGTTAAAATCGAACCATTAACTTTGACTGTCCGCCATTTTGTGAAAAATGAATATTTTTTAAAATGCTTCGATTAAAGACTAGTTTATACTTATATTTGACTAAATCTATCCGCATTTTTTTTCAGATGATCCACTTCGCCGCAATGTTGGTCACCGCAAACCGTGTATATAAAAACATTATTTCATTGACGGCCATTTGCCACTAAACAATGTAATATTTTTCAATAAAAAAATTACTGAAAGTTCTTCAAGATGTGTTCTTTAAGATGGTATATTGATCGATTAAAAAAGTTTTGTGGTTTTCTTTAAAAAAATTCATGAAAAAGGCCTTTTTTTGCGCTACAAGTGGGGGTAACGCCTTAAGTAGATTTTCGGTTCGCGCTACGCTTACGAGAAACGAGCTCGCGTGCGACTTCTAGCGGTTACTCCGAGAACTACGGGTTTCCTCATACCTATAATTTCGGTGGCACTCGGCCATGATTTGGTTGAATTTTTTCAACCAAATGCGCAAGAAACAAATTTTATTTTCGCATAATTTTATAACCAATTCAGACATTTGCTTAATATTTTTCAATAAAAATAAAATATTAATATTTTAACGAATAATGTACTTGGAAATCAATATCGAATATGGTGAAAAAAATAAAATAACATATTTACTCAATAGAATTTTTATCTGAATCAAACGAGCGAAATTCAATTTTTCTTGTGTACTCGAATCAACAATATTCATGTTATGAATTGAAACGCTTTTTTTGTTCGTTGAAGAAAATGCATTCAAAACCATATAATTTGTTCTCGATAATTCTTTAGATAGTTTCAATAATATATTGTCCTCGGCTAATAATATATCTTTTGAATGAAAAAAATCTTTTATATTTATCATGTTTCTTAGAGTCAATAGCGTTTTGTTTGAACTAATAAATCCGATTGTTTACACCAACAATTTTACAATCGAATCAACGAAATTTCATTCAATAACACCAATGATACTGGATCAATGATTTCTTTTCTCAGTGTAGTCTTTATAAAATATCGCGCGATGATCATCGGGCTTCACACATCCTGATGCTTCCAGGAGCGTTGTTATTTCTGCTCGCGCCTCTTCATAGTTACTCGTTTGGCCTAGTCACGTGGAGTTTGCGAGCGTTGTGGGAACCGCAACCGGGATGAGCACCCGGAGGCCGTCGTTTCCAGCGTGCAACGTATTAGCCTACTAATTGCACGCTACTCGCGTCTGCTCTTTCTCTCTCTCTCTCTCTCTCTCTCTCTCTCTCTCTCTCTCTCTCTCACTCTCTCTGGTCTTCCTGCCATCCAGGCGCGCTCAAGGTGCTTCGATACTTCGCGGTGAAGAGCACAAGGAGTGATAACCGGGAGGGGCTCGACGCCTCTTTCTCATCGCTTTTTCCCCGATGTGTAACCCACACGCGTGCACACATACGGACGGACAGACAGACGCACGAGAAGCTGCGATTTGTCCGATCATCCGCATCGAGACCACAGATGGGTGCGAAGTGGAGAGGAGTGCGCTGCTCGCGGTAATCGACGCGCACGCCCCCGTGAAAGTGTCGACGTTTTAATGCGGAGAGAAGGCAGGATGAATAAATTGAGAGAGCAAGGGGAGAGAGTGGACAAAAAAAAAACGATTGGAGTACGAAGTACGCGAGAAGGTGGACGAGGGTAGATAGGAGAGAATCGAAAGAGGAAAGAGTGCCACAAGCGTTGACATCCAGTCCACCAGGGATTCTCGTATTAACGCTTGACGTACGAGCGATTAAGGCCGATGCTTCGCCGTTTGCCGAGCCTCGGCGCAATTCCCCCTCATCGCCAACCGTCGTGCATCACTTTCCGAGCAGCGGCTTTTCTTCTCCCAAATGGAACATATCGGTGAGACTGGTAAAGCGGTTTATGGGCCTTGACGAATCAAATACCGCACGTGTGGTCAATCTCCTCGGAGGGAAAAGAATCATACGGTCGTAATGTTTCGCTAATTTCTCTATGTTTGCACGGACGCGCGTTTGCGTAGTCGATCGAGGTACATCGCAGAAACGGGATCTTTCGGGAGCTATGATTCATACGCGAGAGAAATTGGGCCCTGGGGAATTGAAAATAACGGGCCAGCATGGTGGGTCAGCAAAATTGCTTTTTCTGAAAATCTTTTCATTCTATAGTACCACTTTTTAGCTATATTTTCTGAAAATTTCGGTGATATGTTCCTTAAGGGGCTGTACCAGTATGACACTTAAAAAAAATCGATTTTTTTTGCCATTTTCGACAGTTTATACTTTCACGAATATTATTGTCATTTATATCATTTATATCAATATCATTTTATCTTGCAGAAATCGATAGTTAAATGTTTAAACGCGTTTTTCTCGAAATGAGATTTTTCAAATTTGCTGACATTGTAACTCAAAGAGCAATTATCCGATTGACGTGAAATTTGAACTGAGTACTCTTGAATATATTTACTCTACAATGACGTAGGATATTTTTGATTGGATGAAAATTGACGATTTGGCATTGAAAAAAACGTCCATTTTATAGGCAAGAAAACAGAGTATTTTTCATAACTACGCCATTTTGTTAGATTTTGATATTTTTCGAAAATCCTACGTCATTGTACAGGAAATACCTTACAGTTTAACGACATTTTTTTCTTTTTCGGTTTCAGCTACTCAATCGGCCGGAATCACGTCAGCAGTGGAGGAACTTTTTTTTTTGACGCCTCCGACGGCAGCGCATAAGTCGCTTGGATCTCAATATTATTCTATGAAAAAATTATGTAATATAGGTCAAATATAGCCAAATATATTTCTAATTTTTCGAAAAATGTAATTGAGTACTTTTCTTCGAAAAAATTCCCGAATATCACGCAAATTTTCAGCTTTCACACTGGTATAGCCCCTCAAGGGGTTACGTAGGTTTCGAGGCCAAAAAAGCATATTTTCTTTATTAAAAAAATACAATGTATAATTTATTGACGTGACAACGTCTTATAATTCGATGGAGCCGGCTGCACGCACGAAAAAACATGACTCATGCGGCGTTACCTCGCTCTGAGGCGTTCCATTTAAGGCTTGAAGTGCAAGCGAGAGCGCGGAACGAGCGACAAAGAAGCACAATCGGCCTCCGCGTTCGGCAGCGTTCGGCAGCGTTCGACATCTGTCTCTCTCCTACTTGAGTGATGGCCTCTGCACACTGCGAGCGACGAGCGACGAGCGATCAGCGATATCCAATGGCAACGTCACTCTCATAGAGCATTTCCGTCATACTCGAGCTCTCATTGGATATCGCTCATCGCTTGTCGCCCATCGCGCGCAGTGTGCAGAGGCCATGAGCGATGCATCCGCGTGGACAGCTGCTATACAATAATACATGTACATGTCTTTTTCAAGTATGAAGTGCAGTGAAAAGTGAATCCGGTGTCAATTGTTTATAGCAACGATAATTGCGGCGATAAAGGTAATGATTCTTTCGATATTAAATATATGTTCAGTGATATATTGTCGAATATTCGTGCTTTCATCATTAAAATAAATAGCATCGGTCCGCTAGTGCAGCGATTGTAGGTTATGCTATAATTGACAAAACTATAACAATAAGTTAACAGAACGATTTCACGATGAGTAAAAATCAATTGCTTTACTATTCGATCGAAATAATTATCGAGCGTAGCTATGATTTCAAAAAATTAAAACATAAATGTTAAATCTTCCACACATCATAACAACGTGTCTGAAATGACAGGTTGGACCAGCCAGCCGTCAAAGGGAACAATTTTCTCCTATATCAAACACATTGCGGCGGGCTTTTTAAAAGCTAGAGTTACAAAATTTTAATGATGTTTCCAAATTTTTAATTTTAAATATAAGATTTATGAACAATAATTTAATCACAGTTTATTCTTATAATAAATTATTCAAAATTATTACTTTTTTACAACAAATTACAATTAAATTTGCAAAAATAATTAAGTAACTAATTGAACAACAACTTTTATTCAGTTTACTTGCTGAAAGAAATAATGTCAATACAAAATTTATTATTATAAAATAATAAAATCAAAAATTAAATTTTAACAGTCGAGTAGAAATTTAAACAATAAATTTTATTCAAGTATTTTGTAAATTTAAAATGATTTTCTGAACGAAGAATTTTATGAAAAAATAAAAGTTGTAAAACAATTGCTCAAAGCACATTCATACTTGTAAAAAATATGTACATTGTAAAAAAAATAAATAAAAATTGACATAATTGTATTTATGCGTACAAATAAATGTAACTTGATCAATTCAATTGTGATTTCCATTTACCTCCTTCTCTATATCCATACAAAATATCTATCAAACAAACAAAATTAAAATTTTCTTTTGAAAAATGAAACCATTCCATCAGTATTTTCTTATGACGTTGTCACGTTCAACTATCGTCAGTAAACCGACTTTACAGA
The DNA here is from genome assembly GCA_964007375.1 of Ophion obscuratus. NCBI lineage: Eukaryota > Metazoa > Arthropoda > Insecta > Hymenoptera > Ichneumonidae > Ophion > Ophion obscuratus. The sequence goes on from OZ023323.1 coordinate 19,753,115, forward strand.
CAACCGATTTTTTTATTAAAAATGTTAAGCACATAAAAGAGCAACATTTCAATATTTTTTTGAGGCAATAAAAAAAAATTCGGTTTGTTTGGGTTGGTGGGACTTGAGACTCCAAAAAAGTGTCCCCGACGTGGTCAGGATAACTCATGACAGCTTTATCTGAAATTAAAAAATCTAATGTTTTCTGTTCGTAGATAAGCATAGCGCGTGATTGAACGAAGGATTTAAAAAAAATGAAATTTGATTTTTTTGGCACAGTGGAATGCAAAATAGTTCAATTTTTGGTATAATTTACACTACGTACGGCCTTGTAAAATTAGTTGTAATGGAAAAAAAAAACATTCGTTCAATCAGTGGTCAATGCTATTTTTAAGAAGTGTGCAAAATGTCAATAAGATCGGTGCATTAGTTTTTGAGAAATCGTGTTTTGAGAAAAATGCATTATACCTGCGTCGCTCCCGGCCGGTCTTTCCTAACGGGGGGAATTCCTAAAGGCTCTCTCTCCTACACTTTTACTCCGATTGACTTAAAACTTTGGGAGAATATTCTAGACATATTGTACCATTGAATGACAAAATTCAAAAAAAGCATTTTTTGATATTTTCTAACCCACGCAATCCCTGAAATTGATCGAGCCACAGCTTCTGACAGTAGGGCGAGCGGTAGCAGCACCATAATTCAAATTTTAAGGGGGTTTCCCTCTTTGGAAACTTCTAAAAATCGTTTTATTTGCATATTGTTGTAGTGTGAACTTTCGCGAATATTTTCGGACCAACCGGACCCTGAAATTCTAAAAAATTAACGAAGTTGCACCTATTTCAGTGGAACAGTGTGCGTCGGATTTACCGCGATCCGTCGAGTTTTAACGCGATTATCTCGAAACTATATATCTTAACACGGCGAGATTGATATCTTGAGTAACTTTCACACTATCGACTTGGATTTGCACAGTTAGCGTTCAAACATTAGTCATTTCCGGTTCACGATCGCATTTTTTAATTGGATGAACCATTTGTTAATAACAATGACTTCAGCATGCTATTTTTCAAGAGAAAAATGAGGTTTTCTTCGGAGAAGCTGTCATTTTTCGTATTTTTCGAAATTTCGCAAAGTGAATCGTCAAATACAAAACAAAAAAAACGTTCGAAAACAAACAAAAATACAAAATACAAAACAAATATTTTTCGATATTTTTCGACAAATTCGATATTTTCGACAAAACAATATTTTTCAAAAATGTTTTCGAAATACATTTTCGAAATACATTCGAAATACAAAACAATATTTTTCGAAAGTATTTTCGACAAAAAGATATTTTTCGACAAAACAATATTTTTCGAAAACAAAAAAAAAATACAAAATACAAAACAAAACAAAAAAGTTCTTCAAATATGATGAACACATTTTTTGTTTTCGTTTCAAATTACATTTGAGCCTGGTGGAGATCCCGCCGTTTCGGGCCTCGCCTCTGGAGGACTGCAACGCCAACTGCAGCACCATGAAAACTTTGAAAGATTTTCTTCCGGAAAAATAACATTGTAACTAGAAACATGTGTACAACATGCTGGAAAAAAATTAATTTATACCAACCAATGTGTTACTTGAAAAAGTTCATCATTCTGACCCTTGAAATTGGGCTTCCATAGAGGGATATCCCGTTAAACGCGTTTTTCTCGAAACACTGTTTTCAGAATCGGTGGACGTGATATCTCAAGAACCACTTGATGGATTATTTCCAAATTCACAGGAGATACAATGAGAAACATTTGGAAGGTCGTTGACGATTTCACTTCTTTAAAATCGATCTTCATTTTTTCATAGTTACGTAAAAATGGCGACTTTTTTCATAGATTTTGTATGCTCGGGTTTCAATTCGTCGCCATATTGTTAAACAAAAAGATTGAAAAAATCGCCGATCGTCAACGACGCGTATTTATTGTTAACTTGAATAACCCGTTTGGTTTTAAGATCTCAGATGGACCGTTTAAGCTGGAGAGTGTCCACTGCCAAACGTCGCAAAAAAATTTCATCATCTGCACATGTTTTTGTTGTTCTTCTGTATTTTTTGGTGATTTTTTTAAAAGGCGCTCAATATATGCACCGTTGTGTTAAAAAAATTACAGATATTACACAAAGTGCAACTATGTCATGGCATTGGAAATGTAATTAGACTTTTAGGGTAATAAAAAACAGGTACATGTAAATAATGTTAGTTGGTTTTCATTACTTTTCCAAAAATATTGATTTATTGAGGTGGAATAATTTTTAAATTAATAACAAGATCAGAATTTGGGGGGGGGGGGGGGGGCATTTTTCAACCGATCGCAGGCATTCAGCATGTCGCAGCTCCCCCACTCTACTACAACACAGTGGCAGTGGAGTGGGGGTAGCGTTACTTTCGGGTGACATCCAGCTAACTCAACGCCTCTATGCAGTCTACCTTAACAAACATATGTAGTGTTAAAAGCATTTTTAATTCTAGAATGGGTTCCTTTTTCACCAACCGTTTTCTAGAAAAAAAATCGAAATTTTGCCATTTTTCGGGTCTCTAGGTAGATGTAGTTTCTTAAGGCGTCTTCTCATTATAGACGCTAAAAAATTCATGAAAACGTCCCTTTTTTAGCGTCTAAAGTGAGAAAACACCTTAAGAAACTATATATTATATTATAGATATTGATATAAAAGTTTTTAAACTTAATAAATACACATTTGAAATACAATAAAAAAATTTAAGTCACTATTTATAGACGAAACTGGTAGTTAAAAAAATGTCCTAAAAAGTCGCAGGTCTGCGCTGTTGATTAAATCTCGGAGATGGATCAGCCGAAACAAAACATAACAAAATGGCGGACATTTTTCGAAAAAACAAATAAACGTGTTTTTTTCACTGTTTTTGGCAAAAAAGTGAATATCAACATTAAAAAAAAATCCTTGATATGCGCTATAGCTATAGTTGAAAAGAATATGTGGTTCAACTTTCATAAGGATCGGTTCAGTAGTTTCGAAGATTTTATCAAGTCGTCGAAAAACGTTGTTTCGAGAAAAACGCGTTTAAAGTTTCTAACGAGCAGATGAATGTGCTCAGGTAGAAAAGTAAAGGTCACACAAAAATACGGTTAGACTCCTCCGATCTTAATAAAATTTTAATACGATACTTTTTGGATATGTATACTCTGGAAAAATGTAATTCAAAAAATCAATTTTTTGGAAATTGTAAAGTGAGAAGAAGCCTTAAGCAGCGAATTGCAAGTGCCAGCTGGACGCTAACAATTCTAGACCTGGGTATCGAGGCGGAGCTATCGTGAGTTGTAGATGATATGCTCCAGAAGTCGTAGTATTGATTTGACTCATTTGGATTCGCCTTTCATTGCATCGTCTTAATTGTCTTCTATCAGACATTTCAAGATTATCATTGTACTATGGCAACCTACTCAATATTGGAATCCAAAAGCGAAATCTTGGTGAATTTGATACGATCTGATACCGTTCTTTTTGCATCGACCGTAAACTCCGGAAAGCCAATTGGGCCAAGATCAATACACTGAGAAAAACAAATCATTGATCCCATATAATTGGTGTTATTGCATGAAATTTCGTTGATTCAATCGTAAAATTGTTGGTGTACATAATCGGATTTATTAGTCCAAACAAAACGCCTTTAATGACATGATATAATTAAAAGTTTTTTTTTTCATTCAAGAGATATATTGTTAGCCGACAACAATATATTATAGAAACTGTCTGAAAAATTATCGCGAACAAATTATATAGTTTTGAATGCATTTTCTGCAACGAACAAAAAAAAGCGTTTCAATTTATAACATGAATATTGTTGATTCGAGTACAAAAGAAAAATTGAATTTCGCTCGTTTCGATTCAGATAAAATTTCTATTGAGTAAATGTGTTATTTTATTTTTTTCCCCATATCCGATATTGATTTTTGAGTTCAGTATTCATTAAAATATTAATATTTTATTTTGGTTGAAATATATTTAGCGAATGTCTGAATTGGTTAAAAAGTTATGCTAAAATAAAATTTGTTTCATGCGCATTTGGTTGAAAAAATTCGACCAAATCATGGCCGAGCGCCACCGAAATTATAGGTGTGAGGAAACCCGTAGTTCTCGGAGTAACCGGTAGAAGCCGCACGCGCGCTCGTTTCTCTCTTCTCCGGCTCGAACGCCGGAGAAACTAAAGAGTATCGCTTCTTGGCCTGTGGCTAAGATCAAAGTGTCGTATCTGCTCTTATCAGTTGAATATCTGATATGCTCTCCATGGATATTCCATTAGATATCTGATATTCTCCCCACTATTATCGTGGATGATCATTCTAATGCTCACTTTTTATTTAAGATTTAAAACAAATTGAAAAACTCACGTCTCATGGCATATTCGTTTCGATGTAGTAAAGAAATAATCCATTCTATTAATTATATTGTTGTGCGTAATAAAAAATGTCGTAGTAACCGCTTAATTATTTCATCCATACATCTACGGATTGTATATAGAATGATTTCAATAGAATATAATTTCATTTGAAGGATAATGTATATATTCACAGAACTGAAGAGATTTTTAAATAAAATAATATATTATTTGAATCAATCACATTTTTCAATATTTTATAGTACTGTAACAATCTCATATATCGTTGGCACTCCGCGATCAGACATTCATTTTAATCAACCAATATATTTTTTGACTCAATTGGTTTTTTTTTCTCCGTGTACCCAGTCCAAATGAGGTTGGAATACCGCGATTGGAAGTGGGCCTGATCCTCGTCTTGGTAATCCATTGATTCGTTCATGTTTCGAGTAAAATCCGACCTTACCAAAGTAGAACTCTTGGGGCTGAAAAGTGCGTGATCTCGTTTGGAAAAAAAGAAAACCAGCATACTTATTTTTCGACCCAAGGTGCCTTTGGATTCCAATGGCCATGCTCCTTGACGAATTTATATCGGGGCTCCTTGTCATTGAGTCCTTTGCATTCGTAAGAAGGCCGATAACTTTCTCGTTTGCAGCATTCAACGTACAGCCGTGTGACATACTGGCTTTTAGTGCGTCCATCCGGACATTGCGCCTCTTGGCTCATTTCTTTTTTTCCTTTTCGGACAGAATGCGCGAGTACGGTAAAGAGTTTCGAGGTTGTGTTGTCGCGTCCCACGCGAGAGCGACCAGGCGTTTTCTCCGTGACGACGTGATCCAAAAATAAGACTTCTCGGTCGGTAAACAAGCGAATTTTATCTTGCGAACCACGAGGTCTTGGCACGCGAATAAAATGGACGTGTCACAAATGGATCATACGTATATGGAGAAGTTGGTTACGGAGATATTTAAGGGGGGAGATATCATTAGGTGAGTAAAAAATTGCTGATTTTCATGATTTTTTCTTCAAGGAAAGATGTCTTCACGATATTTGAGACCTAGTTTGTTTTCTTATTAGGTTATGTTGTAAGGGGTCTTCTCACTTTAGACGTTAAAAAAGGCTGTTTTTATGCATTTTTTTGATAGGTTTGTATCGTAGATATCTATATAAAAGTTGTTACACTTAATAAATACACTTTCGAAATACGTTTTTTTAAATTGCCTACGTATTTATATAACCCAAAGAAACTTTAAACGCGTTTTTCTCGAAACAACGTTTTTCGACGGCTTGCTGATAAAACCTTCGAAACTACAAAAGCGAACCTTATGAGATTTAACGACATATTCTTTACAACTATAGCTATAGCGTATATCATAGATTTTTTTAAACTTTGATAATTACTATTTTTTTGCCAAAAACGGTGAAAAAACACGTTTTTTTTCTTCGAAAAATGTCGCCATTTTGTTATTTTTGTATGTTATAGCCATAACATACGGAATCTAAAACTGTTGATTTTTTTATTTCGGATCATTTATCTCTGAGATTTCATCCATAGCGTAGACCTACAATTTTTAGGACAATTTTTCAACTACCATTTTCGTCCATAAAAAGTGACTTAAATAAATGATTAAAAAAAAATGTATTTCCAAAGTGTATTTATTAAGTGTAACAACATTTATATCAATATTGATAATATGAACCTACTTTAAAAATTCATAAAAAAGCCTTTTTAGCGTCTAAAGTGAGAAGACCCCTAATGGTACGGTCTTCTAAACGGGTTGCAGCGGATGTTGTCAGACGGTGTGACAAGTAGCGTCGGCGGGATTAAGTTGAAAAAAATCAACAAATTTTTATTTATTTATCACTGCAGAATTATATACGCAGAATATGAACCAAGAAAAAGTGAGAAATGTTGAAAATCGATGAAACGGTTTGAAACAAAAACATTGCATAAAAAAATCACTACATTTTGCAATTAACAAATTTGTTTTTATACGCGAAATTCTTTTTATAAAACAAATACGTTTTGTGATTTTCAAAAACACTTAGGGTCGTGTTTTGAATAAAAAGGTTAAAAAAATGTATACCAAATTTCATCAGAATCGGTCGATTAGTTTGTTAGCTATTCGTCACACCAGTTTTGAAAATACAGTTTAGACAATCGTGCCATACTTCCGCCATTTTTGAAGATCAATAAAAAAATAACATGTAACAGCCAGAAGTAGTAACATAGCATTGTGGTACTCTAAGTCTCAAAAATGGTGAAGAAATCTTTCCTTTAATAAAAAATTATGAAAATCGGCAAGTTTTTCTCTCGCCTAAAGGTATCTCCTCTCTTAAGGACACTTTCAAAAAATCGATTTTCTTGCCTTTTTTGACAGTTTATACTTCCAAGAATATCCTGTAAAAATTTCACCCCTCTTAAGGAGTGTGACACTTTCAAAAAATCGATTTTTTTCCTTTTTTGACAGTTTATACTTTCAAGAATATTCTGTAAAAATTTCAAGGCTGTATCTCTAATCATTTTATCTGGCAAAAATCGATAGTTAAATCTTTAAACGCGTTTTTCTCGAAATGAGATTTTTCAAATTTGCTGACACTGTAACTCAAAGAGCAATTATCCGATTGACTTGAAATTTGAACTGAGTACTCTTGAATATATTTACTCCAAAATGACGTAGGATATTTTTGATTGGACGAAAACTGACGATTTGGCATTGAAAAAAATGACCATTTTATAGGCAAGAAAACAGACTTTTTTCATAACTACGCCATTTTGTTAGATTTTGATATTTTTCGAAAACCCTACGTCATTGTACAGGAAATACCTTCCAGTTTAAGGAGGTACGGTGATGACCACGCTAGTAAACTAAGAGTCTATTTTTCGCCATAATACCGCTACGTTTTAGACATATGTGTGTGCCCTATATTTTGAGAAATATTTTTTAAGTATTGAATTTCAAGCTACTTATTATTTTTATAATATGAAAACAAACGTAATAATCTACTACTCGACTTCAGTAGGACGCCATATCGTCGACGTTTAGCATCGTTGCAGTTTCGATAGCTGTCATCGGTCCCACGCGCTCGGCTTATTATTTTTGGTAGCCGGTAAACATGGAGAATGAAAATAAGTACTGTAGAAGTTTATCAAGAGAGTAACAGGATTGTACCTGAAGTCCAGTTTAGAGACAAAGGTAGATTCTGTCGGACAAGAATTAGAGAGTGAAAAGATGATATTGCGAATGCAAATGAAAAACGTCGCGTTGACGTTAACCTCAATATCCAATGTCCAATCTGTCCGAAGTCAAAACATATTTCATCGATGGTTATGTTATTTTTCCCTTTCCTAATTTTCACAATATTTGCAGATATAAAAACGAACGTTCATTTTATATGACGGTTTTTCCATGCTGAATTTACATATAAATGCGTTGTATACATGTCGCCAGAAAGATTGAGATGCCTTAGCTATACATAAAAGAACTTTGAGTAAATATCGACGAAAGGCCTTTTATAATCGATTAAAAAACGTACGGCTTCACACAACCATATTTTTAATTCGCGTTGAAAATATCCGATAGAAGAATCAAATTTGCGCGGGTATTCGGCGTTGCCACACTTCGAGCAAGATGGCTGCGGTTACGTCACGAGACGTCTCTCTCGCCGAATACTTCGGTTTTTCGCGACTTTATTTCTAAATTTATTGCTTATTTCTGCGGTGAGCTTTCCAATTCAAGTTGCCTTATTAATCACAAGGAACCAACGAACGCAACCGTTAGTTTTTTTTACGTGTGTCTTGGCTCCAAGTAGCACAAAAAAATCGATATATGAGAGGACAGGCACATTTTGTCGTCTACGTGTGACTAATTGACCAACTTTAATAATTAATAACTCGGAAACTGTACGGTAAATTTCGTGGAAACTCCGCATACGCATGGACGAAGCTCTCGACAATGTTATTAAAAAAAATCGGGCTTTTATCTTGGACTCGCTCCAATCACCGTACCTCCTTAACGACATTTTTTCCTTTTTTGGTTTCAGCTACTCAATCGGCCGGAATCATGTCAGCAGTGGAGGAACTTTTTTTTTGGCGCCGCCGAAGGCAGCGCATAAGTAGCTGTGATCTCAATATTTTTCTATGAAAAAATTATGTAATATAGGTCAAATATAGATAAATATATTCTTAATTTTCCGAAACATTTAATTAAATACTTTTCTTCCAAAAAATTCCCGAAAATCACCCAAATTTTCAGCGTTCACACTGGTATAGCCCCTTAATTTCGAGGACCGTCATCGTGGTAGGCTATTTTCTCCGTACGCGACGTTGCGCAAACGTCAAAGTCAACGTGAGCATATTTACATGATTTTAAGAAACGCGTGGTTCTCAAAATCAACGATTTATCCAAAAATTCAAATATTCATGTTTTTGAGCTCGCATTGGAAAACATGGCAATTTTCAAAATCTATTCGACCTATACACTTTGAATTTTCACCAGGCATAGTTTATAACATTTTCTATCGTACGACTGGATGATTATTCTATACGTTTATCCATTTGTTAGTAACAAATGATTGAAGTTTTTTTTGGCAAAAAACCGAACTATTTTTCCACAGTCTGCCATTTTCGTACTTTTCAAAATTTCACTAAAGTGTCCAGTCATACAATATTATGGTCGTTCCATTATTATACGAAAAGTACATTTTTTATTTGTCATTCCAGACGAGCCTAGTTGCCAGAACCACCAACACCGACTGGCCATTGCAGCAACTTTCTTCAAACAATATTAACTTCACTGTTTATCAATATTTTCCAATTAAAAAAAGCAGCCCAAACTTGCCAAGCCTATGCACAAGTTGCGTGTGAAATCCCGATCTCGTCATCGCGATGCTGTCGTTAGAAAAAAATATTGAAAATCGACCTGCCTTTTGTGCCTCGTTGGCTCCAACGAAGGATAAATTTCGTTTGGCTAAAGAAAAAAGTGCTTTTGTCAGTCGGTTAAGTCAGATGCTTTTCAACCCGTCCTCATATAAATATATAATCGTTGACGACCCACTCTCATCGTCGACTCGGCGAGCATTCATTTCACACGGGTGTCTCTCTTTATAAAAGTATATGACGAGGTGCGAGAGAGGACTCACTGTATGGCAGACTGGAAGATACAATTCCTTTGTTGAACTCTAACGTTCGCGACTGTTCGAGTGTGTCCCTCTCGTATAATATTTATCGTCTCGGTTGTGCCCGAGCCCTTGGCTCGCGACAAAAAAGCTGGATGAGGTTGAACCGGGCGAAGGAGCGGAGAGAGGCCAGAAGAGAGATCTGGAAGGAAAAAAGGCCACGGAGCCAAGAATAGTCTGCGGGGTTATACGAAGAACGATTGCTTTTGCGGGATCGCGTCTCTCTTTCTCCGTCTCTCTTTCTCGCTTTTTCTCTTTGTGGCTGTTGAGCACGAGGCGCAATTTCTAAAGAAGCAAATAAAGGTGGCTCTGTGGCCTTTGCGGGTACGCGCGAGCCCTTTTTTTTGAAACGAATCGTTGGGCGTGCTCCGAGCGTTTACTCCACGCTCAGCAAAGATCACTCCCCCCTTGCTCTGGGCATCATTTCTTTTCACACTTGTCCTCACACCTTTCTTCCTCCGTCAAGCCTACTCCGCTAGACATATTGTACACCATATGTGTAAATAACTCATCGCGTGTATGTCTCATCTTGTGTTTTCTCATTACGGATTATTGATGTGTATATAGTAGGACAAAAGAAATCAACGTTCATCACACCCAACGTCACACCAGAGTGCAAAGAGTGAAATGGCCATACATTTTTCAATATCCTGCCTGTCTCGATCTCGTTCCGGTTGATTTTGCGAGGCAGTTCAGGGTTGGTGCGAGAAGACGGCAACCAGGCGCAACGGTGTTCGGTGGACTCCATTTTTTTTATTCGAAAGATTCACCAGGTTGATAGCGGGAGAAATATAGATATTGGGAGTTTTTGGTGATTCGAAAATAAGACGAAATGAACAGTAAATCAGAATATCAGGATCATTCAGACTATCAGGATTCGTAGGATCCGATCCATAGAACCCAATAGGCTTTAACTCATAAGGTCGAATAGGATCCAATAGGATGCAATCCGTAGAATCCAATGGGATCCAAGCAATAGAATCTCATCGATAGGTTCCAGTCCATCGGATTCAATCGATAGGTTCTAATCCATAGGATCTAATTCACATGGTTCAATGCGTAGGATCCAATCCATACGATCCGACAGATAGGATGCAATCCGTAGGATCAATTCATATGATTCAATTTACAGGATTCAATGTATAGGATCCAACCCGTCGGATCCAGTAGGATCCAATCCATAGGATCCCATATGAATCAATTCATCAGATCTAATCCCTATGACCCAGTTAATAGGATCCAGCCCGTAAGATCCAATCTAATATGATCCAATCCATATGATCCAATCTACACTGAAAACAAAAAATCATTGATCCAATATCATTGGCGTTATTGAATGAAATTTTGTTGATTCAATTGTAAAATTGTTGGTGTAAATAATCGGATTTATTAGTCTCAACAAAACGCTATTGAGATTTAATAACATGATGAAATTCAACGTTTTTTTTGTTCATTTAAAAAATATATTGCTAGCCGAGAACGGAAGGGTCTCACTTGCACAATGTTTATCTCTACAACGCTGCAAGTACGTTGTTCAGCTGTACAATGACTTATCTCTCATCTGTGCAAACTCGGCAATCCACCAACTGTATACAAGAGTCTCAAGTTTGCAATATTGAACATCTACAACGATCTAGCCTTATGATCATCCCTACAACGTATTTATTCGGATTTGCATCAACTACACAATGAGGCATCTGCAATATGCTTCAATTCTACAATGTATCAACTCTACAAGAACTTTGAGTACTCAACGTTCAACTGGGCAATATTGTCAACTCTACAACAGCTGGTATATCAGGTGTATCAATTGAAGAAGAGATATATATTAGCCTATTAACGCCCATGCGATTATGTTTGAACACTTGAGAGAAAAAGGAGGTTTTTTGCAGTCTACAGCAGAAATAATGTCCCCCACTCCAAGTAAAATCGTCTGTTCTTCCGATTTATGGTATCAACTTTGACTTTTGACCCTTCCAGACGATTTTACTTGGAGTGGGGGACATTATTTCTGCTGTAGACTGCAAAAAACATCCTTTTTCTCTCAAGTGTTCAAACATAGTCGCTTGGGCGTTTTAAGTCGCAAGTGTTGAAACATAGTTCGTGGTTTTTCAGCGATAGGTAGGTAGTAAAAGCATGCTTTTACTACCTACCTATCGTTGAAAAATCACGAATGTTTTGATTTTACCACGTTTTTCAAGTTAAAACCCTTTTTCGTCCCTTAGGAAGAGTCAAAAGTCAAAGTTGATACCATAAATCCGAAGAACAGGTGATTTTACTTGGAGTGGAGGACATTATTTCTGCTGTAGACTGCAAAAAATATCCTTTTTCTCTCAAGTGTTCAAACATAGTCGCTTGGGCGTTAATAGGCTAATATATATCTCTTTTTCAATTGATACACCTGATATAGCAGCTGTTGTAGAGTTCACAATATTGCCCAGTTGAACGTTGAGTAATCAAAGTTCTTGTAGAATTGATACATTGTAGAATTGAAGCATATTGCAAATGCCTCATTGTGCAGTTGATACAAATCCGAATAAATACGTTGTAGGGATGATCATAAGGCTAGATCGTTGTAGAGGTTCAATATTGCAAACTTGAGACTCTTGTACAGTTGGTGGATTGCGGAGTTTGCACAGATGAGAGATAAGTCATTGTACAGTTGAACAACGGACTTGCAGCGTTGTAGAGATAAACATCGTGCAAGTGAGACCCTTTCCTGAGAACAATATATTATTGAAACTATCTAAAAAATTATCGCGAACAAATTATATAGATTTAAATGCATTTTCTGCAACGAACAAAAAAAAAGCATTTCAATTCATAACATGAATATTGTTGATTCGAGTACACAAGAAAAATTGACTTTCGCTCGTTTGATTCAGATAAAATTTTCATTGAGTAAATATGTTACTTTTAGTTTTAATTCTTTCACGGCTCTTTATGTAATGAGAAGAGTATGTGGCTTCCGGATGGAGGCCGTGTTGAGGATCAGCGTTGTGCCGACGTTTCACAAACGTTACAGTCTGCATCATCAGGGCTGAGAGCTCCGATACTGAAGCTCTCGTGTCTCAGGTATTCCTTATATAGTTGCAGTCATCGTTCCGGATCGCTGCACCAGCCAATCAGATGTTTTAATTGATCAGCTGGTCAATTAAAAAACCGGGAGGACGGTGTGCCAAATAGGATTGACGTGATATCCTCCATCTCTGTTTAGATTGTCCGGATGTTTTCGGATTTCCAAGCCTTCTCGGTGTTTCCTGGAAAAATAGCTGTTTCATGGGGTCAGACTTTGGGCTTTGTCGAACTGGATGGCATGACCAGTCTCCATCCAATGTTCGGCCAGCGCTGATTGTGTAGGGAAGATCAGTACACGGATCAAAGAACACCAACGGTGTATCAAATATGGCCATATTACACAATCAGCGCTGGCCGAACATTGGATGGAGACTGGTCATGCCATCCAGTTCGACAAAGCCCAAAGTCTGGCCCCATCAAACAGCTATTTTTTCCAGGAAATACCGAGAAGGCTTGGAAATCCGAAAACATCCGGACAATCTAAACAGAGATGGAGGATAGCACGTCAATCCTATTTGGCACACCGTCCTCCCGGTTTTTTAATTGACCAGCTGATCAATTAAAACATCTGATTGGCTGGTGCAGCGATCCGGAACGACGACTGCAACTATATAAGGAATACCTGAGACACGAGAGCTTCAGTATCGGAGCTCTCAGCCCTGATGATGCAGACTGTAACGTTTGTGAAACGTCGGCACAACGCTGATCCTCAACACGGCCTCCATCCGGAAGCCACATACTCTTCTCATTAAATATGTTACTTTTTTTTCACCGTGTCCGATATTGATTTCCAAGTACATTATTCGTTAAAATATTAATATTTTGTTTTGATTGAAAAATATTAAGCAAACGTCTGAATTGGTTAAAAAATTATGCGAAAATAAAATTTGTTTCTTGCGCATTTGGTTGAAAAAATTCAACCAAATCACGGCCGAGCGCCACCGAAATTGTAGGTGTGAGGAAACCCGTAGTTCTCGGAGTAACCGCTAGAAGCCGCACGCGCGCTCGTTTCTCGTAAGCGCAGCGCGAACCAAAAATCTACTTAAACGCCGGAGAAACTCTAAAGAGTATCGCTTCTTGGCCTGTGGCTAAGATCAAAGTGTAGTATCTGTTCTTATCAGTTGAATATCTGATATTTTCTTCATGGATATTCCATTGGATATCTGATATTCTCCCCACTATTATCGTGGATGATCATTCTAATGCTCACTTTTTATTTAAGGTTTAAAACAAATTGAAAACTTACGCCCCATGGCATATTCGTTTCGATGCAGTAAAAAAATAACTAATTCTGTCGATTTTTGTACGAAATCAAAAATGTTCCTAGCAACCGCTTAATGATTTCATCCAGACATCTACGGACTGTATATAGAATTATTTCAATAGAATATAATTTTACTTGAAGGATAATGTAGATATTCAAAGAACAGAAGAGCTTTGGGGCCGTCCATAAATTACGTCATCGACTTTTGCTGATTTTTGACCCCCCCCCCCCCTGAAATCATCCTATCCGTCATATCGTTGTGATCAAATTAACGTTACCGTCATCTAACGACCAGACCCCCCCCCCCCTATTTTAAAATGACGTAATTTATGGACGGCCCCTTTTTCAAATAAAATAATGTGTTATTTAAATCAATAACATTTTCCAATATTTTATAGTATTGGAACAATCTCATATATCGGTGGCACTTCGCAACAGCACATTTATTTGGATCAAGCAATATATTTTCTTGATTCAATTGATTTTTTTTCTCAGTGTATAGGCTCCGATCCATCGGATCCAATCCATAGGTTCTAAACCACGGGATCCAATCTATATGATCGAATCAATAGGGTCCAGCCCGTGAGATCCAATCTACATGATCCAATCCAAAGGATTCAATCCATAGCATCCAATCCAACGGATTCAATCCATAACATCCATTCCGTAGGATGCAATTGTTGATCCAACCGGACCAAATCAGTATTCCCTTTTCTACTCGTTCATCAATTCCGCAACAAACGAATCAAAATTACACTCTTCAAAAATTGGCATACCCAGCAATGATATTTTCACGCGTTTCCATTCCCACAGATTTATCTGGCCTAATTCGGGTAAAACGTGCAGTAACCGCACCTGGCCAAAGTGCCTACCAGTCCACAATCCTATTAACTGTATCAATAAGTCATAAGTTAACTATTTCTTTTTTTCTTTCGTACAAATGCATTTCCTCGCCTAGAGAATAGGGTGTAAATTCCCACGCCCACGCGGAGGAATATCACAGCTGTGCATTAGCTTGCCCACTAAGCTTGCCCCCTTCGTGGAGTCTCGAATTATATCTGTTGCAAGACATTGTAGGAAGAGAAAGATGGAGTGTAAAGAGCGAAACACGATCGAGCCACTATATTCTTCATTTCCGCTTTGGTTGCAACGCTTGTGCGCTTGCACTTTCGGTACACATCCAGGTGCATCGATAGCGCGATATATTTATGGCTCGTGAAGGCGCAATACGATCGGCGCAAAACGCAGCGGCAACCCACATATTATTTTCACTTGCGGTGGGAAGCGAACGCCATGAGTCTCGAACGTGGTATTTCGTACGCAGACTACACGAAGAATAAGTCCCCTCCCCCCCCACCCCTCTAATGCGACTCGCTGTATTATATTCGCTCGAATGAGGCGCGAGTACTCCTGGAGAACTCTTATCCCATGTAAATTTCAGGCCTTATAGGCGAGGAATAAGATCGCCAAGGCTTGAGGACTCCTGGATAGTCTTCGCCACTCGGACATGCCAGCTCGGAAAGTAAGAACTTTTTCCAAGCCTGACGGCACGCTTATCGGCGGTCATAGGCGTGGTCACGATGGGGCAGGATGGGGCTCTTGCGCCCCATCCCCCGGCTCACGTAGTCAAACGAAAAAATTGAGAAAATAAAATTTCATAATTTCAATATTGACATTTCATAATTAGTTGTAAATTAATACACACTGACAGAAAAATTCTATTGATATGAACTAATCGGGTCTATTTGATTTTTGTTTATTTGAATTGACTAGATTTTTCGTGGAATCAAATTTTTCCTACTGCATTCCATTATTGAAATTATTTACTTTAAATATATTTGTTTATTCATAAAAAAATATATTCAATATAGTCCAATAACTAAATATTTGAATTAATCCTAATAAATCTGTGATTCGGTTTCATTTGCTCAAAAAACAATTTAGTTAAATCCACTAAATGGATCGATTTGATTTTTGTTTAAATTTAAATTAAATCGGATTTTCGTAGAGTCAACCATTTTTCTATTTGATTGAATGGTCTGTCTTTATTGCAACACGCATATAGAAGAGGTGTGGGGGTAGAGAGGGTGGAGAGAGAGAGAGAGGAATTGTATATACGAGGCATTCTTCATCAACTGGGCCACTTTTTTTTCGACCTCTCCAATTTTTATCAAAATCTGCCAGTGTGAAATATTAGTCAAAAGGAACGTCTGTGATTTTTTTAAGATTTTTTGAGGCGTCCGTTCAAGATTTTCAATTTTTATTACGAACACTGTATCCAAAAAAAATCTCATCAAAGAAAAAAAAAACATGAGAATAAAAACTTTTTATTTTTCCCGCTGTGTCGAAAAAAATAAAAAAAAAAACATGATTTTTCTGCATTGAGAAAATTGAATTTTGGCAAAAAATGAGAATAACATTTTTTTAAACCTAATAACACACCTTCGATTTCGGTACAAATTTTACAGGATGTCTGTCATTGGGTAAAGGGCCTGCAAAAAAATTCAGAATGGTACTTGCAATGGTTAGGGTGAAAAAAAATAAAAACCCTGTGAAATTTCATAACCGCATAAGGTAAATGTCTCAATTATTGAACAGCTAAGGATCTAGGGGATTGAATTCGGCGAGAAAAAAATATAAAATCAAGAAAAAACCATCGCTTTCATGTTGAAATGATACTTTGATATTTTTACTTCCGAAAAATCACCCTTTAAATTGTTTAAATGATTTCAAATAAAACAAATAAATAATAGTGAGAAGCATGCAAATGTCCCAATTATTAAACACTGGAAGTGTCTATGTCCCTAATATTGAACAGGCATGTCCCAGTTATTGAACACCCTCGAGAATTCTTTTTCCTTTCTGAAAATATTATTTTGGGTGCAATATTGAGAAATAAAAGCAAAATCAAACACTTAAATAATCTTTTTTTAATCATGTAAAAATACAAAAATATATATTTAGTCTCTTTTGACAGGTTTTTGGTTCATTCGCATTTGGTTTATTTTTGCTTTTCAACTCGAACTTTTTTTTCAGCTTCCTCTTTTTTGATGTTCTTTATTACTTCTCTTCTTTTGCGCTTTTCTTCAATTGCTTTGTCCTTTTCTTTTTGAATTCTTTGAAAATTTCAAAAAATTTCAAAATTCACAATTTCAATCTTTTTTAATATTGAACATTTCATTCGTATTTTTAGGTTACGTTTAGGTTATATTCTCTTTTTACTTTTCTTTTTATGTTTATTGCACGAAAATACAAATAAGAAACATATTTGACGATCTTAGAGTTATTATTAAAAGAATAAAGGAAAGTTTATTCAGGAACTTACAGATTTGTTTGAACAAATCCGATTTACACGATCTGTCACACGTTAACTGTCTCGATGTTTTGATGGGTTTAATGACGCCATCGTGGAGAATTCGAGTGTTCAATAATTGGGACACACTGCATTTTCTATGTCCCAATGATCGAACACCGTATTTTTTTAACAAATAATTAATTAATTTTTTTTCAATTGTTATTTGGAAGAAATTTTCTGAGGAACCTGAAACGCCTTTACTTTTTAAGGTAACATTTCGGTAGCTAAAAGTTCCATGTATGTAATGAAATTTTTATAAATAAGTAAATGCATGCAGGTGAATGAGAAATAATAAAAATACAAAATAGTGTTCAATAATTGGGACATTTACCTTATATGCGGTTATAAAATCCCTGCGAAATCCCATATGAAAAAATAAAAACCCTGCGAAATCTCATGACCGCATATATAGTTCAGTCGTGCTGTATATTGGAATCGGAAAAAATTAGAAAAAGGCTAGTTTTTTGACAGGTGATTTTGTAGGTGCCCCGGGTAGTAAAACCAAGTTTGCCTAAAAATAGGGGTGTAGGATTTTTTTAGGGGTTGGGGGTGGATTAATTCCAAACTACAACTCCCACGAGGTCGGCGCCGGGAGACAAAATATTCAGAAAAATCCGTGTCTTATTTTTGTCCATAGCGCCGAAGTCGTGGAAGTTCATTTTGGGGGTGAAAAAGTGGGGTGAATTTTTGAAAAATCAGGTTTCATTCGATAACTCTTTAGGACAAATTCATACAATTCTTGTTCAAATGGAAACGTTGTAGCCCTTGAAAAGACGCGTCGGTCGAGTATTCGATCAACTCTCTCTAATAATATCTTCACCCCCAAAAGAATTGTTACAGAATTAACAAACAAATTGGTTATTGAATAACTCAAAACCATCGATTTTTTGGAGATGGTTCAAATGTACGAAATGTAGAGAATAATTTTCTCTATATTTTCGTTCCTATGGACAACCCTTGAATTTTGCATTTCCGAACCCCTCGAAGGGGTTGAAAATTCAAAATGAAATTCTGGGAAAACTATTGACCGAAACTAAAGAGATACAAGTTTGGCGCTTTGGACAAAAATGTAGCTGAGGGTTGAAGCTACAAATTCTTCCACGGCGGCGAATTCGCGCGGTCAATAGTTTTCCCAGAATTTCATTTTGAATGTTCAACCCCGGAGAGGGGTTGGAAAATCAAAATTCAAGGGTGGTCCATAGCAACGAAAATATGGAGAAAATTATTCTCTACATTTCGTACGTTTGAACCATACCAGAAAAACCGATTGTTTTTGAGTTATTCAATAAACAATTTTTTTGTTTGTTTTTAACAATTTTTTTGGGGGTGAAGATATTAGCGGAGAGTGATGATTAAATACTCGATCGACACGTCTTTTCAAGGGCTACAACGTTCCCATTTGAACAAAAAGTGTACGATTTTTTTTTTTTAAAGAGTTATTGAATTAAAACTGATTTTTTTAAATTTCACACCACTTTTTCACCCCCAAAATGAACTTCCACAACTTCGGCGCTGTGGACAAAACTAAAGACCGGATTTTTCTGAACATTTTCTCAACATCTCACAGCGCCGACCTCGTAGCGGTTGCAGTTTGGCATTAATCCACCCCCTTCTCCTTTCACCCCCTAAAAAAGAACCCTACACCCCGATTTTTAGGCAAACTTAGATTTAGCACCCGCGGCACCTACAAAAACAACTATCAAAAAACTAGCCTTCTTCTAATTTTCTCCGATTCCGGGCTTTTTCAGCGACAGCACGACTGTACTAATATGCGGTTATGAGATTTCGTATTTTTATTCGTAGATTTTTTTTCATCTTAACCATTGCAAGTACCATTCTGAATTTTTTTTCGCAGACTCTTCACCCAATGACAGACATCCTGTAAAATGTATACCGAAATCAAAGGTGTGTTATTAGGTTTACAAAAATATTCTCATTTTTTTGCCAAATTTCAATTTTCTCAATGCAGAAAAATTATGTTTTTGATTTTTTCGATAAAGCGGAAAAAATAAAAAGTGTGTATTCTTATGTTTTTTTTTGTTTGATGAATATTTTTTCGGATACAGTATTTGTAATGAAAAATTGAAAATCCTGAACGGAAGCCTAAAAAAATCTAAAAAAATCACAGACGTTCCTTGTGACTAATACTTCAAACTCGCAGATTTTGAAAAAAATTGGAGAGGTTGAAAAAAAAGTGGCCCAGTTGATGAAAAATGCCGCATATATAGGTTATGTTAGAAAAATATATAGCATGTTATTCGATAAAAACTCTCTAATTATCACAACGATATTAACTAATCGATATAGTTTATGTGATACAGCAAATAATTATGGGAATTATGGGAATTATGGGAATAAATGGGAATTCATTTGGTCTCTTAGCCATATCTATGAGTAGGTAGGTTCTAGGTTCGATTCCCATATATGTGAAATATTTTCTTCGATAGAAATCATCTCAAAAAAGCAGGGAATGACGAATTACGATACAAAATCGTTGTCGTAAAATCCTCAATTAAGTATTTATTTTCGTTTAGGATTTATGTAATATTTTATGAATATAGTAAGCTCAGATGTACAGTGTACACTGTAAGCAAATGGAGATTTAGTTAAATCGAATCTTTATTTATTCAATTTGAATAAATTAAATATTTCAAAAGAATAGCTGAAAGAATTAAAAAAATATCTTTGAAACAAATAAGATCGTAGTAGGCTGTGAGCCAAGGAAAAAACATATTTGATTTAAATAGATCCTATTTGAATTAAATCTTTTTTTTGGCAGTGCAGAGTAGTATTGAAACTACGAGTAGGTAATGTTACTTTCGAGCGTGACGGGAACGCGATTGGACTGCTACATTCGAATTGGTCGTAATCGATAGGACACACGACGTGAAAATGGACCATTCTTTATTACTGAATAAAAAGAATCAGGCAGGCTCTCATTCGATGTAAAATCATTTGGTAATCACTAACTTTCTAGTCCCATTCTCGTCCAAGCCTCATTTAGCCCAGAATATTGATTTTTTAAATATAAACGCGGCCTGGTTCCAAAGTTTTAGTCCGATCGAGTTCTACCTGTCAAATTCGAAATCAGCGGATGATTTTGCATTGTTGAAGGGGTCGGAAACTCGATTGGACCGCTAGTTTGGACTTGGTCCTAATCGAAAGGACACGAGACGTATTGACATTTAAAAATTGGTACAAAATTGTTACAGAATAGTATTAAAAATACGAGTAGGTACTTTTACTTACGAGCGTTTTAAATAAAACCATTTTAAGCCGGCTTAAGGGATGGGTAGGGGTTTCACCGTGAAAAAAACACTTGCGATTTTTTTTCATCTATATGGATAGAGTAAATTTATTGAAACCTTTTGTACATTGTTAAGGAACAACACCACTGTGACGGCTTCAAAAAATCGATTTTTTGAAAACCATCTAGAAAAATCTAAAATACATTTAAGATTAAGATGCCGTTGGACCTAGGTCGAAAAAATAATTATTTTCGGAATTATTGGATATTTTGTGGAGCGGTGCAGCGCTTCGTGGCGCTCGGGGTCCCGCGCAGCTGCGCGCCTCGTTGTCGGCAGGTATACCGGGCCTTTCCCAGGTCCTGCGGGTCTTTCCCAGGTATTCTTTTGTCTCCCTTCACAAAAACCGGCTATTGTTATAAATATAGTTTCGAAAAAAAGCCATAGATGGCGATAATTGAAAAATTTTCAAGTCGTCAATCGTCAATCGTCGATATTGCAGCTGATATCGCGGTATTATTATTCAATGATGGCCTGAGAAGCCTCATGAAAGTTTTGGAGAGGTTGGGGATAACTATCGGCCCAAATTGTTTCAATTTTTGCGTTGAAACCGACGCAGCGCGGATCGAGCTGGCGGAGCGCTCGCTCACAGACGCTGCAAAAGAGGCAAGAAGAGCCTCTACAAGTTCGAGAAAAGATGCTAGGGACAATGATTTGCTTCTTGAAGGCCAGCTATATGGTGCCGGCATCGCTGATTAAAGGTAAACATTTTTCTTTCCAATTTATCGCATAAATTAACAAACCTAAAACTTTGAACGCGTTTTTCTCAAAACCACTTTTTTGAGTGCGGCACGCAGCAGAACTCGAGCAATTTTTATCCGATCGACTTCAAATTTGGATTGCATCAATAAAACTAGATTATCTAAAGAAGTACATAGGATTTTGTCGATATCTCAATAATAAAAAAAGTTATAGCCTATTTTCGACGAGAAATTTTGCTCGAAAATCGTCCTTTAATTTCAAAAGCGTGCCTATTTTTTAAAAATCAATATTTTTTCAAATCCCTATGTACTTCTCTTCCAAATATCATATTATTAACGAAAACACTCGGTATTTTTTTTCAGATCGACTTTGAAGAGAGTTCTGCTGCGTGCCGCGAACCACTGCAGAGGCAACAGTACCTGACGCGGGAGCTTCCCCAGCGTCCCTATGGGGGGGTGAAAAATTTGAATTTTTTTTTATGTATCTTCAATAAACAACGAACAAAACAACAAAATTTTTTTTTCGAATATCTCTTTTTTTCCACAAAAAAAATTCTTGAAAAATGGCAAAAAGCAGGGGGTCACAGTGGTGTTGTCCCTTAAGTGTTATTTCAAGAATATTCCGTGAAATTTGTACGCGAAAATATCCACAAACAATCCGATGACAAAGCTTTTCCAAGAACGCCTTTGGAAAGACACGATTTGCCGTGTTCACTGTATCTCAGCTAGAAATTATCTAACATCAAGTACCATTAAAATTTAGTCAAAGTATCATCAAATCGTCCCCCCAAAGGTCTTTAATAATTTTTTTTTTCGTTTCTAAATTTTTGGTCGTCATGTAAAGTGAAAAGTGCTATTTTTCACGAAAAATTCCGCCATTTTGGGGGTGGAAAACCCCCTCAATGTAAAAAAATCTCAAACTAACCGTTGGGGGGAGGTATTTTATATGTAGAAAGTGTGTACCAAGTTTGAAATAAATCGGTCATGTAGTTTTCAAATGGCAGTGAACACGGACTTTGAAAAAGTGGTTTCGAGAAAAACGCGGCACCGGCTTTTTTGTGGATATTTTCGCGTACAAATTTCACAGAATGTTCTTGAAATGACACTTAACAGTGTACAAAAGGTTTCAATAAATTTACTCTATGCATATAGATGAAAAAAAATTCGCAAAAAAGTGTTTTTTTTCCACGCTGAAACCCCTACCGTCCCCTCAATAATAAATACAAAAAAAGCTGCAGGCATCAGCATACATTTGCCAAGAATATGTATCAGTTCCTTGAATCGAATTGCTCATTTTATTGCCGCAGGACGAGACGTCAGCTATCGAGTTCCAAAGACGACCCGAACGAAGCCCGCATTATTCGCCGGTTGATTTGGATGGGTTGGGCTTAGGCTCGTGCATCGGTAACACGTTTTGCAAATGTATATCGTGGAGGGAAAGGAGCGAAGTGGATAAAAGAGGACAACGAAGACGTCAGTTGGTCGTGAGAGCGACGTTTGCGGATCGGAAGTTGGCCGCTCCCGCTTTAGCCCCATGCCGCTCCTGCCTTTTCTGCATCCATACGATCGTACGAAACTTGGCTATATGTCACCTCCAGCTTTCTATCGTACACCCACGCGTCCTTTTCCTCGTTGTTGTCACGTCGCGACCCTTTTATGCCAGAGCCAGTCTTTGCCAACTTTGCAATCCTCAGAAATGAAGAAAATCCTGGATCGTGATTTATCAAAATTTTAAGGCTCGATCGAAGGACATTTTATGGAAGAATCATTCGTCATAATTTTATTCATTCAATTATTAATTTGTTTATATTTGTATGTTTATTTTCATATTTATATATTTTTTGAACTATTTTTTAGGTATATTTATATTTATTATTGTTCTTATTATTAAAAAATTACTTATTATATACTAGGTGCGCAACTAAGTTCTCGGGTTTCACACGTGGATGGCGCTAGCGACACATGTAGTCGGCATACAGGTCTGAAATTCGGTGTCTTTATAGCTTGGACATCGGTTAAGTATACCCCAGTCGTAATATAAACGAATATCGCAACACAACGACCTTTTTTCTAACCTCGAAAATGTCAAAATTTGTGCCAAATAAACATCATTTGCGGGAAGCATTGCTTTTCTGCTTCAACCTAAAAAAACAGCAGCTGAAGCACGTCGGTTACTTGAGGAGGCCTACGGCGAATATATACCATGAAAAACAACGTGCGAAGATTGGTTCAAGCGGTTCAGAAGTGGCGATTTTGAGATCGGGGACAAGGAGTGCTCGGGAAGACCGCAAACACTTGCGGACGCCGATCTGCAAGCGTTATTGGATGAAGATGACACTCAAACAGAAGATCAACTTGCCGAGGCATCAAATGTGACTCGGCAATGTATTTCGAAACGTTTGCACGCCAAGGGAAAAATTCATAAGGAAGGAAAGTGGGTGCCGCATGAGTTGACTGAGAGACAAATGGAAAATCGAAGAGCCCCTCCGAAAATTTTGCTTTTGCGGCAGAACAGAAAGAGTTTCCTGCGTCGAATTTTTACTGGCGATGAAAAATGGATATATTTCGAGAATCCCAAACGCAGAAAATCATGACTTTCACTTGGCGAAGCGTCAACATCGACGTCACGGCCAAATTGTTTCGGAAAAAAGACAATGCTCTGCGTTTGGTGGGACCAGAAAGGAATCGTGTACTATGAGCTGCTGAAACCGGGCGAAACTGTCAATGGGCATCGCTACCGACAACAACTAATCAATTTGAACCACGCATTGCTCGAAAAACGGCCAGAATGGGACACGAGACACGAACGTGTGATATTGAAGCACGACAACGCTCCGTGCCATCGCAATTCCATCGTCCAGGACACCATAAAAACACTGAAATAAGATCTGCTACCGCACCCGCCGTATTCGCCAGACCTGGCCCCTTCAGACTATCACTTGTTCCGATCGATGGCGCATGGCTTGGGTGGGCTACACTTGGCCAATTACGATGCCCTACAAAATCGGTTGGACGAATGTTTTCAGTCCAAAGATGCGTCTTTTTATCGTCGCGATATTTATGTATTTCCAGATATATGGCACAAATCTGTAAATAGCCAGGGACAATACTTCAAATGAACCATTTTTTGTATTTGACTTGAAATTTTTGCTTTTTTATTGTTAAAAAAACCCGGAAACTTAGTTGCGCACCTAGTATAATTAATATATTTATTATTGAGATGATACTTATATGATTTGTATTATTATTATTATTGAATTTTTTATACTTATACTATCTATCTATTAATTTAAAGGATGTCTCAAAATGACCTGACATTTTAAATTGCCCGCCATTTTTTTTTTGTGACGAACATCGAGTACCAATTTTTGACAACTAGCATCGGGGTGTATTGAGGTTAAGTCATGGAGAATTTCACGATCAAGCAACGCATAAAAATTGTTTTTCGCTGCATTGTTACCGCGTAGTTATCGCAGACGAAGTTTCACGGTCGTGTTATCTCGCGCCGTGGGGATGTGAATAGGGAACTTTACGCAAAGGTCAGCGCAGATGGCGCCACGTAAACATAACGTAAACAAAAGAATCTGTCAACGCGCGCGGTACATTTTCACAGTGTCTTTCTTGTACTAAAATTATATGAATGGCCATAATGGACAATAATTACGGATATTTGACTATATCGGAATTGAAAAATCGGTGTTTACTCTGTTCCTTCTCTGTTCATCCTTCAAAGTTTTGTTTTTGCTTCAAACAAGCAGGGAAGGTATAACCTCTTTTTAAAATATTTTCCGGTTCAGTTTCATTCCCGGAAATAATGAAAATGAGCTAGGTAAGTATTGTGCAATAAAATAATACCAGAAGGTTCGAAAAATGCAAGTATTTTAAATATAATTTTTTAGGTTATGAAGATTAACTAGTTTACAATCTACTTTTAGAAGTAAATGGCATCGAAAATATTATGTTTATACACTGAGCTGTAACAAATCGGTCATTTCTATAGTCTGCAGATGTAAAATTATCAGAATATAGCCTTGAATATTATGTGCCTGTAAAGTGTTTGCGACGTATAGCAATTTTCCATTGCTTGCGAAGTTTTTCGTTTTTAGGAAATAAATGAACGTCTTCGTTTCTTCATCCCACTGCACAACAATGATGCATTCTTCACAATTTATTCACGACAAACGGATTATTTAAATAAAATTCAACAGTAGTCGTAGAAAAACGGGCTAAACCAAAGAGAATCTGATTAAACGTTATGTTCTGTTTACGTTATAATACAATGTCCCCTCTGGCGGGAGAAATTGGTAGTAAGGTTCTCCATTGGCCACCATGATCGTACGATTGACGCCATTTCACATCTTTCTCTGGGGTTTTCCTAAAGTAAAAGTGTATGTCAATGATCTACAGACCACTCCGGAGCTCAAGGAAGCAATTGGACGCGCATTAATGAAGTTAAGCTGCAATTGTTCCAAAATGTTATTGTAAATTTCGTCCAAAGAGTGAACGTTCGCAAACAGAGACAAGGCGTTCATTTATCGGATATTGTGTTCCACACATAACCTCCATGTTCGTACCTTATATTAAAATAAAAATATTCGTACTTTTGAAATAAATAATACGTTCTATTAATAAATTAAAATGTCAGGTCATTTTGAGACACCCTATATTTACGTAAATAAATGATGTATGATATCTGATAGTTGCGTTAATTATCCATCCATATTTTAATTATTATATTAAATTTTTAAATTTAATTATTATAGATAATTATCCAGCATTCATTATCCATTCATATAATAATGTACGCACCTTGGATGGATAATTAACGCAACTGTCAGATATCAAACAAGAGTTATTATGATTATTATTGTTATTATCATATGAATATAACCATGAATTGTACAAACAGAATATATGAATAAATACAAAATGTGATATGCATATATAAATACATGCAAACGATACGAATAATAATAACAATAGTTATTACGATTATGAGTATTCTTATCATTGTTATTATATAAAAATTCCCATAAATTATGTAAAATACACGATAACTGCAACAATCATAATCGTTATCATCATGTAGGTTTATACATTACGAATAATAATTGTTAAAAAAAAATTAACGTCATATCGCTAATGTCGGGGCGAATGTAATTCAGAACTCGAGTTCATGAGTATATAGAATGATAGTGAGGAAGATAGCGCGGATGAGAGGGTTAGAGCGAGTCTACGCGAATCGGATCGAGTGCAATGGCAAGTTGGCCGGACGAGGCCCGACCCAAGTTTGCGGATTGTAAGTGCAAACGCATGCTCCCGTAGATAAGAAATCCTTGGTTCTCGTTGCATCGCCAGCCACCCAACTCGTCACGACGCCATGATCCGTAAAACGCATAACAATTTATTACAATATCAAAAATCCTCACTCCGCCATTTTTTTTCTTCAAGAAAGGTCGGTATTTGGTTTCGAAAAAACAATAAAAAATTTGACAAAAATATATGTCGCACATCCAAAAAAAAAAATCCTCTACATTGGACCATGTATAATCCCTATAAACCCTATAAACTATGTTTCCATCTATCTACGAGGGTGGGGTGAAAAGTTTCCGGCCTGACCAAGAAAAACGATGTTTAAAAATTTTTTTTTGCTTTATTTTTCAACATAATCTCCATCAACACTGATACAATTCTCATAACGGTGTTCTAATTTAGTTATACCAGTTTTAAACGTAGATTCGTCAAGCTCCTCAAAATACTGATTTACAGCTTCGATAACTTCTTCGTTGCTCTTAAATCTTTTTCCGCCAAGCCATTTTTTGAGGTTAGGAAACAGGTAATAGTCGCTGGAGGCTAAGTCTGGAGAGTAGGGGGGATGCGGCATCAATTCAAACTTCAATTCGTGGATTTTGGACATGGCAACAAACGACGAATGCGCTGGTGCGTTATCGTGATGAAACAAAACTTTTTTCGTCGCCAAATGAGGTCGTTTAATTTGCACCTCGTGCTTCAAACGTTGCAATAACTTTGCGTAGTATTGACCAGTGATAGTCTTACCCTTTTCAAGGTAATCAATGTATATAATTCCTCTCGCATCCCAAAAAACAGTAGCCATAACCTTGTTTGCCGATAAAATTGTTTTTGCCTTCTTTGGGGTTGGTTCCCCTTTTCCAACCCACTGTTTTGACTGTTCTTTATTTTCAGGTGTGTAGTGGTGGACCCGTGTCTCATCAACAGTTATGAATCAACGCCAAAATTCGTTTTCCGTTTACGCCTATACAGCGCCAAATTGTCGGTAGAAATCGTTTTTCGAAGCAGTTTTTGGTCGAACGTTAGCAAACGCGGCACCCACTTTGCACACAGCTTTTCCGTGTTCAAATGGTTGTGCAAAATATTTTGCACACGTTCAGCTGACATCCTACAGGTCTCAGCTATCTCATGCACTTTCAACCTGCGGTCTTCCAACACTATTTTATGGATTTTTTCAATCATCTCTGAAGTTGTGACTTCAACGGGCCGTCCTGAGCGAGGCTCGTCAGAGGTGCTCACAAAATCCATTTTAAATTCAGAAACCCACTGCTTAATTGTTGAATATGATGGGGAGGAGTCTCCTAGTGCTGAATCCATCTCTTCTTTTATTTTTTTTTTGTGTAAAACCTTTCAAATGGAAGTATTTGATGACAGCATGTTTTTCCAATTTTTCCATTTTTACGAAAACAACGGAAACGTATCGTGCAATGTGCTCTCAAACGCAAACTAACGTAGCGATTGGGCTGAAACTGTACATACAAGCTCGGTAGGAATAGTACTGTAGGTCGCCGCTCCAAAACTAGACCTAGTGGCACCATCTCTTGGTCAGGCCGGAAACTTTTCACCCCACCCTCGTATTTATCTATGTCACACAAAATTTCAATTTTTTTCGAAATACCACATTTTTCGGTACACCGAACAATACCGGTTTACTTGATTTAATGATTCCTGCCTTACCGACTATGGAATTGAAGGCGCCAAGAGCGACTTCCGACCGATCTATCTGTCTATCTACGTCACGCAAAATTTCCATTTTTTTCGAAAACCACATTTTTGGTATACACTGAGAGAAAAGTCCATGGTATTTCCAACAAACGCCCATGGTGAAAGAGGGAATAGTAAAATTCACTATGGTTCATTAACGACGTAATCATAATATGATTAAGGCCGTCTCCAAGTCTAGAATTTTGAAAAAATCATTTTTTTATGAATATTTCCAATGTTCAGTCTTTCAAGAATATATCCTCTAAAAGAAATTTCAAAATTCTAGTCCTGAAAGTCATGCGTTCGCTATCAGACGCGATGAACAGCGGATTCGACGCTCTGAACTCCGAACTTCTGATGCTAGCAAGGAAGCTCGAACTGCTCGTCTAGCAGAAAGAACATCAGAAACCTTTGATTTTGATGAAAAAAAGGGGGATTGTATGGACCAGGAATCGCCAATGAAAAGAAATGTAAGCATATGTGCAATTATATGACTTGGACTGCCTGAAACTTTACTCGAATCTTTAAACGCGTTTTTCTCGAAACTACTTCTTTCGATACGATTGACATGATATCTCAAGTTGTAATGAACCGATTTACTTTATTTTTTTTTATGAACGTTCCTTATACACCCCTCTATCGACCCTACCAGACTTATCGCGAAATTTTGTTAATAACTATTTTTTAAAAATAAAAAATCGTGAGATAAAACGGCAAAAATGACCTTTTTTTAAAATAGCCGCCATTTTGCGATTTTTTTTTGCCTGCGGTAGGGGCTATACTGATATCTTTACTACTTAAGAATCTGTTTTCATTTTTTTTCGGATGACCAGGAGGTTTGGAATCGTGTCAACCAGGAAAGGCGGTTTTCTTCTACCCCCACTTTAGCAGCCTGTAACTATAGGAATTATGGGTTTTTTAAAACCAAATTTTATGTAATGTTAAAGGATGAATAAATATGTGGTAAAAAAATTAAATTTTTTTTGTTTTTCTTTATCCCATCTCAAAAACCCCCAAATTTTGGGCCTCTAGACCAGAAGACGGCCTTAACAAGACTTTGCTAGTATATTGCATATGTAAAATGTAATCATATATGATTACATGTGATCATATATAGCTATATATTACTATATATCATTATGTAGAGACAAATTTCGTTCATGATCATTTATGACAAGATCATACATGATTATTTAGGTTTATATACTATGTCCATTTTTTCCCGGGTATACAATTACCAATGTACGCATCCTTTTTTTTTATAATACAAGTGGAAGATATGATTATATGAAGAAGTACAATATGTGTTAAACTATTTGTAATATCATGCTGGTAAATAAGTAATACTGAAAAAATATATTTTTAATTTGTATATATATTAACAATTATTTAAATCACCATTATAGTACGTTTGTAATAAAACAATAAAATATTATCAGCATCACATGCTAATTTTGCTGCTTATAGACAGTATTATATGAAAAAATGACACGCAGTATACATGATCGTATATGATATCAAAATAGTCTGTAGTGGTATTATATTGGGTCGGTAAGAAAGTCTTGCGACACACAACATGAGTAAAATATAAAAACATTTTATTATAACAGTAAACAATTATTCAGTAATGTATGCTCCCTCTGTATCTACAACTCGTGCCCAACGCTCTGGTAGACTTTGCACGCCTGCACTCCAGAATTCTTTGGGTCGTGAATTGAAAAAGTCGACCAGTGTATTTTTTAGATCCGCGACATCATCAAATTTTTTATCCTGTAAATAATTTTGTAAAGCTCGAAACAGATGGTAGTCGGTAGGTGCTAGGTCTGGTGAATACGGTGGATGCGGTAGAACTTCCCATCCGAGCTGCGAAATAAATTGTGTGTCATCTTAGCTACGTGGAGTCGAGCATTGTCGTGGAGAAGCCGAACTTGGAGACGTTTACGCCTTTTTTGTTTGATAATTTCAGCCAGCTTTTGCAGTTGTGCAGAGTAAGTATTTGCATTTATCGTAGTGTTGGATGGGAGCAGTTCGTAATATAGCATGCCCTCAGAAACCCACCAACAACAGAGTAAAACTCTCTTCACTTCACGGGGCAGCTTAGGGGTCGGATCTGGTTTTTCTCCTTTCGGTAGCCATTGTCGCTTACGTATGTAGTTAACACAAAGCACCCAGCTTTCATCTCCAGTGACTATTTCTTGAAGAAAATCCTTTCTCTGTGGACGTTGCAGGAGTGAAAGACAGATGGACATGCGTGTCGCTTTGTTTGATTCGCTGAGATCGTGTGGTATCCAAGAAGAAACAAATTTTCTGTATCCGAGATTTTGTAAATGTTGGAGAATCGTGGGATGGCTACAGCCGAGTTTGTAAGCTAATTCCCGTGACGACGTATTAGGCTTTGCCTTTGTAAGTGCTCGTAGTACTTCATCGTCAACAGTTGATTTCCTGCCGGACCTAGGTTTGTCTTCAAAAGATGTATCGCCAGATCGGAAACGCTGGTACCAACGGGATATCGTTGAATGATGAACTACGTTGGCCTTGAACACACTATACATATTAGCGGCTGCGGTTCTTGCAGAACGCCCTCGTAAAAATTCGTAATATGCAATCGATCGAAGTGCACTATGATCCATCTTCGTTCGTACTGTCTGCGCGGAACAACTGACTCGCTTATATACCCTACGGCATGGAAGGTTCTAGACTAGCCTTGAATATACTACTCTCGAATGTTGTAGAACTTCGTTAGAAGAAAACATATTTTAATCGAAAGGAAAGTGTCGCAAGACTTTCTTACCAACCCAATATATGGAATAATATCCATGATCATATATGTTTTCGTTATTATATACGTTCAAATATGGTTGTTGCAGATAATTACGATTACATATATGATTACATATGACACCAAAATAGTTTGTACATCATATATAGTCTCATATACATGGTCTCATATACAATTATATACTCTCATGTATGGGTTTTGGGGGACAAATGCAATTATATATGATAATATATAGTACATGTTGTATCATATATGAGTTCATATATAAAACCATATGTTCATATACGAGTTCAGAGTACCAACTTTTGAACATACATGATCATATGTGAGCATATATGGTCCGCACCTTGAAAAATGAAATACTATACATGGTAATATATCCACACATATGATCATTCATGATGTCATGTTAAGACATATATAATTGTAAAAAATGTTATATATGAGTACAAATAATTATATATGTTTATATATGTCCATTTTTTCACGGGGCACCAAATACGCATGTAGCACGTCGTCGCAAATCACAGCCAACATTTTTAATCTATGCATATATATTCCAGTTCACTACTAGAATCTTGGGGAAGTAAATTTTTCATAGTATCAGGGAATATCGATTTTATGAAAACCTACTATATTATACAGCATTGAAGAATAAATTTGTGTTTGTAAGATCGGTGGTTGCGGTTAACGTAGGTGCTTAATTCATGCAACTGCTAAAATATCAATAAGCAGTACTATACTTTTGGCAGTAACTATAGCTATAAAGAGTTAAAGCCTCTCAGGGAAATATAAAACACAGTTAAAATATGGTTGAAAATACCATACATCTCTCTCAGTGTACCGAACAATACCAGTTTATTTTATTCAACGATTCCTACCTTACCGACCCTGAAATTGAAGACGCGAAGAGCAGCGACTTCTTTCGGCGTGTCCATGACAGCGAGCGCACAAACGCCAACTTTCCGAGAGATGGTAATGTCGGGTTCCCGCGGTTTGGGGGCCAAGAATCGCAATTTTCGAAACGGTTTTGAGGTTTTCGCGAAGAAAGGAGGTGTCGAAGTGTTTTTTTTTTAAATCGTTTATTGGACAGACAGAAAATTCCATAAAATTAGACACCACGAAAGATCTCTAGTATTTTTCGACAAAATACTTTTATCTTTTTCGTTATCCGTTATTTCCGTTATCATCTACTGCGCGGAAGACACGTGGGTAAGTTTTTATTGTACAAAGGCACGCAGATATACTCGGATGGATTATTCGGGTTGCAAAATTATATATATATATATATATATATATATATATATATATATATATATATATATATATATATATATATACACACACACGGCTTTCATGTAACTGTTCGTAACAATTTTTTTTATTTTCATTAAATATAATATAATAAATCGCTAAACTAGACTTATATATATATATATATATATATATATATATATATCAATATATGTAAGTTTCATTCATCACGGGCAACACCATACACCGCAACTCTTTCGTTTCTCTATGTACAAATACTGTTGATTAAATAACTATATAGTATAAGGAGCTTTCTCGTGTTTGTAGCAACACAGTGTCAAATACTCCGCGAGATATGTGTCCTTGGATGATGAACAATTCACTCTATAAATAGTGAAAAAAAAGCCATCAGAAAAACTATTTAAAAAAAATACATTTGTTTTCCCTTCCTTCTCCATCCACTCTTCCCTCCTACAATTGCACGCCGCGAGATACGACTGTACACATGTATGAACAGATTCGACCTAATGACACTTTTCTATAAATCACGAAAAAAAAAGAAAAAAAAAAATGACAAGCACCATATTCGAACGTATCGTCGAGCACTCGTAATTCTTTTCTCCACGTTCTCGACTTTAGTTCATATTTATACAAGTGTGCAAAGAGAACGGCAGATACGGCTTTAAAAAAAAAGAAATTACACGACGTTTCTGTACACGGGCATTATCGATGCTACCTCGAATTTTTACTGCGCTAAAAAATAAGGGAATTTTCGATAATCGTCTCGTATTATCTCGGATTCGTAATAGAACGTTTATTTTTTTATAAGCTTGTCCCCTTCCTGGTTCGTCGACGAAAATTAATTAACAAGAGAAGAAAAAACAATTGCAGCCTCCAACATTTTGCAAAACAATAAATAATTTTTGTTTATGTACATACACAGACTTACATGCATATATATATATATATATATATATATATATATCATTGAAAGTCAAAAGAAGCAACGACCACTGCAACCTTCCACAAAGTTATCCCACTATTGAGCGCATCGACTTTTCGAAACGTTCAAACAATGTTGTTTCCTTGTATCTCAACAGTGATTACAAGTCAATGAATTCATTGCACGCTCGGCAATCAATTGAGCCGTCACTCGACGATAATGAGCTGAATTCGATTTACCAATAAGGAATGATCAACTAATTGGTATATTTATAAGACAATCAACGTCCCACTCAGTAAAAAAGTTCCCCCTGTCAGAGGCAAAAAAACGTACAATAGCTCTTTAAAAATGTCCTCGTTATTGGAGTTAAACGCTAAATTCTCGGACGGATTCCTCGGCCTTTAACAAACTCCGTATCGTCATATTCTCCATATCGCGGCATATGTAAAACGACGTAATATATATATATATATATATATATATATATATACTACGTCGTAATATATATATATATATATCTACGACGTAATATATATATATATATATATATATATATATATATATATATCGAAGCCGCGCGCATGCATTGTACGTTAAAATCTCGAAAGATTTTTCGTCGTTATCACAAAAAGTAATATCATCGTTCGTATAAAAAGAGCGCCAAAAAAAAAATTGCCCATATCATCTTGTGTCATACGAGTAAAGTGCGTTCGTTGAACATTTAATAATCGGGTCTTCCAACGTCCAGCGAGTCCTGTACTGCGCGCGTAGCAGTGCGACTACATAAATTAAAATATTTACAACGTGACGCACCGGCCTCTATATGTGTATATGTACATATACCCATGTATGCATATATATATATATATATATATATATATATATGTAATCGGCAGATCAGGACTTTATCCCGTTTTGCGTGAGAAATGTAAAACTATATAAAGGCGTGGAAAAAAAAATTAATGATACTCACGGACGGAATATAATTTGGGAGTGGCATTAATAATAATAATAGCAATAATAAATACAATATTATCATTATTATATAACATAATATTAAATAATATAATGATAATAATTATTAATATTATTATTAATACATAAACATGTATTATTATAATAATTGACAGAATATTCACACACGCGAATATTCGTGACGGATGCCAGAATTGTTTGGCTCCTTATTCGCTCTGTTTGAAGACCCGTCGAGTGGCGATTCCGAGTCTGGTCATTTCTTGTCATTGTTCAAGGAAGTCAGACAGGTCAGAGTACCATTTGAGGCCAATATTTCTACGCGGCATGCGAGTATATCGTTGATCACGAAAATCGTGCGCGGATTGACAATCTAATGGACAAGTTCACACGAACGATGTGTTTGAGGGGTTAGGCCTCTCTAGAGCCCGAAAAAATAGGCTTTTTGGGGATTTTTTCTCAGAGAAACTACAAAATATCAGTGACTGTATACAATAATTTCTTTGAGGCGATTCATTTCAAAATGGCGGCTGTGCGGCGTTTATCTCAAAACTGCATTTTATAAGCTGGCTGGAAACATAACTCACAAGGAACATCCCTCAGGTGACACCTCTCGATTTTGTTGAAATTTGGATATGTTATAAAGCACCGAAAAGCAAGCGATACGTATTTTTTTTTATCGGCGGAAAATCGGTTTTAAGGGGTGAAACCACCCCTCGAAAAAGCAAATATAGGGGTGGTTCAGCCCTTAATTTTTTTGCAATGTCACTATAGTGGATTTATCATTGCTTCGGATTAGAAGAATTTTCGTTTTTGTTTCATTAAAATCCGTGGACTTCTTGTGTGTGAAACTGCTATGCTACCGCTAGAGATGGCTTTCTTCGAGGGGTGGTTTCGCCCCTTGAAACCGTTTTTCCGTCGATAAAAAAAAATACGTATCGCTTACTTTTCGGTGCTTCATGACATATCCAAATTTCAACAAAATCGAAGGGTGTCACCTGAGGGATGTTCCTCGTCGGACAATTTTCAACCGATGCGCATAAAATGTTGAAGATGTCTTGAAAAATACATTATCTATAGAAGTACGTAGGATTTGTTTTTATATTGCATAGTTCAATTGTTATTAACAATTATCTGACGATTTTTTAGGCAAATTTTTCTTATTTTCCAAAAATTTGCCTAAAAAATCGTCAAGGGGCCAGTCCACTTTGAAAATGTCAATAAATCGAAAGCAAGCCAAGACTTGAAGAAATCGACGATGATGAGCAATCGGAAAGGATTTTGTACGGTGCAGGAATTGCCGACTGAGTTTAGGTAAAAGTTTTTCATAGTACAAACTTCAAACGCGTTTTTCTCGAAACAACGTTTTTCAAAATAGCTCCATCGTATCTCAAAAACTAATAAACTGATTTTCTTGAAATTTGAACCACATACTGTCAACGTGATTCGCAACAAGATGACCCTCGATGGTTTTAAAATTCTGAATTTTACTCTTTTTTTTGCGAAAACACGCGTTTTTTCTACTTTTTTTTCGTTTTTCATCTGCCATTTATTTATTTTTTGACAAAACTTTATATCCGAGGGTCATTTTGTAGCTGGTGTCATACTGCATCCAATGGACTTTGATTTTTTTGTTCCAGACAAGCCGTTGCTGAGTTGTGATGGAGCTACCTAGCCCACCTATTTTTGAGGCGTTACGTTAAGGGGTAAGGCCACTGTAAATTTTTTGAAAAATCGATTTTTTTTATTGGCTTAAAAAATAGTTTAAACCCTCTAGTTTAAAAATAGTTTAAATCCTTTTAACTTCTTTTTTAATTTTTTTCCAATAAAAAAACTATTCGCAAAACTTTAAACGCGTTTTTCTCGAAATATGGTTTTTCAAAATGGCACGCAGCATAACTCGAACAATTTTCATTTTTTTTACTTGAAATTTTAACCAGATGTGAACATTTACATTATCTTGAGAATGTCGATCGGAATTTTCAAGAACTTTATTTATTGATTTTTTATTAACAACAAACTTGCCGTTTTTTTCGTCAAAAATCCACAAAAATTGATACTTTTTAAAATCCGATCGACATTCTCTAGCTATAGCCCTCTAGATTAATGGTTTTTTTTTGTTCCAGATTCAAAAGTGCACCAGTGGTGCTGCGTGCCGCGGAGCCCTGGAAGCAAAACATGTCCCGGGAAGATAGCTGTGGAACCGCCATTTTGTTTTTTTTTTACTGTAAAAAATTTTTATAATAAAGTTTAATGTATGCCCGATAACACCATTGAAAGTTTTTTTTCAAATACCTTCAATTTCGGGAGCAAAAAATTAGTGAAAAAACCTTTTTTTTTGGGCCGTTACAGTGGCCTTACCCCTTAAACTTTGTTTACTGTTGTTTTTGTACTTAAAAATGTACTTAATATTTTTGTATTTAAAAATGTACTTAAAATGTTTTTGTACTTCAAAATTGTTGTTTTGTACTTAAAAAAGAATAAAAGTAAATTAAAATTTATTTTTCTGTATTTCAAGACTTTATTCATCAAGCCCAACAACTTTTATAAAATCCTTTTAAAAAAATCACTTTTTCAAATGCCCGGTAAAAATGTACTTAATGTTTTTGCACTTAAAAATGTACTTAAAATGTTTTTATACTTCGAAACTGTTGTTTTTGTACTTAAAAATGAATAAAAATGAATTAAATTTTTTAATCTGTATTTCAAGACTTTATTTATCAAGCCCAACGAATTTTACAAAATAAAAAAAAAAAAAAAATCGCGACAATAGCTTTTTTTCGTAGCTCCAAAGTGGACCGGCCCCTTAATAACAAATGAACTATGCAATATAAAAAAAAAAAAATCCTACATACTTCCATAGACAATGTATTTTTCAAGATATATTCAACATTCCAAGTGAATCGGTTGAAAATTGTCCGACTTATGTTTCCGTCCGAATTAATAAATGCAGTTTTGAGATAAACGCTGCACAGCCGCCATTTTGAAATTAATCGCTTAATAAAAATTATTGCACCCAGTCACTGATATGTATGATAAACACCCTTTTTTGTAATCTCGATTTATTTTGCAGTTTTTCTGAAAAGAAAAAAAAATCCCCAAAAAGCCTATTTTATCGGCCTCTGGAGTTCGGTAAAATTGAAAAAAATCTATCTAAGTACCTATCCCGATTGAGATTGGAAAAGAGATGAGAAATCGCGTGACGCAGAGACCCATCGATCAGACGTAAACCTCGCCTCTCTTGCTGCCGGGAACATTGGTGGGTGTTGATGTGCCGGCGAAGAGTGACGTATTAGTGGTGGCGGGTGTGCTGATCCTCCTGAGTGGCTCGTGATTTCTGCTTCTAGCGGCTTCAACGCCGACGCTCCCAGCCCGATGCCTACTTTCGGCAAAGTTAAGTTGCCCGAGCGGATCGTAGCTTGAATTCGTTTGGGTCGCTTGCGAGCCGACCGTTTGTTCATCGTGATTCTGCGATGGATGAGGAAGGGACATGCTTCGATCTCCGCGTGGCTGAATCATCAACGGTGGTCCAGGCAACGATGCGGATCTTCGTGCTCGGGCCTCCGCATTGGCGCGCTCCTTTTCCTGCGTGCTCGTCGGCTTGACGACGTAACCGTTGAGCTTCTCGGGGCACATGAGGATCGGGGAGCGCTCGTTGTAGCTGTCGAAGGTCGGTGTGGAGTTTTGGCTGCCTTGAAGACTGGCGCGATCGCCGATGAGAGGAGTCGAACGTTCCTCGTGTCCGGCGACGCTCTCGCTTCGACTGCTGCCACCGGAGCCCTCTTCCTCGCTGTTGTTGACCTCGGTCAAGGTCGCCTGAAGGCCACCGCTGCGCGTCTGAATGTTTATCCTGGGCATCGGCGAAGACGTGGTCGTCACGAGGCCCAGTTGCGTCAATTGGCTCATCGTTACGGGCGTCAAGGTCATCGGGGCGACGAGTCCGGCGCTCGTCAAGGTCGGCGAGAGTACCGCCTGGGCCAGTGCCGCTGTGCCGCCTTTGCTCGAATTTGGCGTACCCTCGGATTCCGCGATCGGCGACAGGACAACTTGAACGACCGGCAGTTCCGTCGGATAATGGCCGTTCGCTGGTATCACGCCGATCACACCGGCACCTATACTCGCCGCGTTGCTCGCCGACAGAGCGAGCCTCTGCTCGCGATCTACCACCTCTTTCGTCACGTCCGGCGTTGGGATACGCGGACGATTCTTCAAGGAAACCGGCACCGATTGCAGCTTCGTCATCGTGCCTGCCAAGAGACGGATGTCAAGTCAGTTTACCGGCTGTAGAAGTATGAAACCGGAATTTCCCTATAGATGATGCTAACCATCAGTTTAGGGACCGTAAGACCGCTTCTGCAGCGCCTTCATCTCCCTCTAACAGCTGACGAAGATTTTCAACACACGACAATCCAAATTCCCTACACCGGTATTTTTTTTTTTCTATAACCTTAAACATGTCGAGTTTTGTGCCTACGAACTACGATTTGCGGACAGCATTGATGTTCTGTTATCATTCGAAGAAAACTGCGGCAGAATCGCATCGAATGCTTGTCGAAGCTTACGGTGAACATGCTCTTGGTGAAACACAGTGTTTCGAGTGGTTCAAAATATTCAAAAGTGGTGATTTTGAAGTGAGAAACGAAGAGCGTGGGAAACCACCGAAAAAGTTCGCAGACAACGAATTGCAAGCCTTATTGGATGAAGATGATACTCAAAGTCAACAAGAACTCGCGGATCAATTAAATGTGACGCAGAAAGCCGTCTCCATTCGTTTGAAAGACCGGAATATGGAAAAAGGCAACACAAAGTCATTTGGCTCCATGATGATGCTACATCACACGCAGCAAAACGGGTCAGGGAAACGATCGAGGCGTTCAGTTGGGAAATACTGGCGCATGCGGCTTATTCTCCAGACTTGGCTCCGTCCGATTATCATCTATTCGCATCAATCGGACACGCTCTCGCTAAACAACGCGTCAATTCGTATGAAAATGTACGAAAATGGCTCGACAACTGGGTCGCTTCAAAAGAACAACTGTTTTTTTAGCGTGGCATTCATAAACTGCCGGAGAGGTGGGAAAAATGTATAAATAGCAATGGAGATTATTTTGAATGAAATATTTTTTATCATTTTCAAACAACAGACGTGTAGTTTTTACAAAAAAATTCCGGTTTCATACTTCTACACCTGGTACTAAGGTAGGATTTACGAGGTGGTATCAGCAAGGCGAAAATGGAATGCCATCCTGCTGGATCTGATACGCATTCACGTTACCGATTTTCTTGCATTGGAGACGATTTTTCCTTACTTCTGCCTAATCCTGCCTAAAACTTCCTTACTTCTCTGCCTAATTCCAATTCAACTTTCTCATCGAGAAAAACGAGATCACTGGTTACTTTTTTTGTTTACTGGTAACATTTGGGGGTAAATATTTGGAAGCGGGGCTCCTGCTAGAATTAGGCTAATATTGTGTGTGTGTGTGTGTGTGTGTGTGTGTGTTCACACTTGATGCTGATGTTCAAAGTATGTATAAGTAACACAACTTACGTTGCAATATTGATTCTACACACTTATGCATTTGGTAACACGTAATGCGTTAAAATTACACACGTGAGTGTGCCATTTTTTCACATTTAATTATTACACACTTTCGTAGCTGTCCCTACCAGTAACACGCTTATTCGAACACACATGAAGCGTGTAGAATCAACAAACAAGACGTATATTTACACACACTGTACCGAACAACCCACATTCATAGCAAAACACGACTAAAAACAACACGGGAAAAAGCAACACTGTTTAAGGGGTTAGACCACAGTAACGGGTATAAAATCATGTGCGAATTTAACAATTTTTTTTTCGTATGAAAAAGTGATTCACTCATAAAATTGGTAATTATTTACTTTAGTCACTTTTCCGAAAAACGAGCGTAAATTTTTTTGTTACTCTTTTCTCATTGATTGGGTTGTAAATGATGATGTTCAGTCGGGGGAAGCTGAATTTCACTTTCCTATAAAAAGTTATGAGGTTTTGAAGTTTGCAAAATTTGAAAAGTTTGAAAATAGGAATAGCGATTTTTCTACATTCCGCATATTCGATTTTCGTATATTTCGTACGTACATTATACATTGTACATGTATGCAATGCAAGAAAATAAAAACATACATTTCTCGTGTACTTGTAAACACAGTGTTTACACGTACATGAGAAATGTATGTTTTTATTTTCTTGTATTGTATACATGTATAATGTATAATGTACGTACGAAACATACGAAAATCGAATGTCGCTCGATCGAAATCGAATCGAAAATCGCTATTCCTATTTTCAAACTTTTCCAATTTTGCAAACTTCAAAACCCCATAACTTTTTATGGCAAGGTGGAATTCAGCTTCCCCCGACTGAATATCATCATTTATAACGCAATCAATGAGAAAATAGCAAAAAAAAAATTTACGCTTTTTTCGGAAAAGTATAATAATTTCCCAAATTAGGAAAAGTATAATAATTCCAATTTTTCAAACTTCAAAACCCCATAACTTTTTATGGCAAGGTGGAATTCAGCTTCCCCCGACTGAATATCATCATTTATAACGCAATCAATGAGAAAATAGCAAAAAAAAAATTTACGCTTTTTTCGGAAAAGTATAAATAATTACCATAAAATTAATTACACATCTACTTACTATGAATATCAAGCTGTTAGAATTTTTTTTTCGATGTACAAAATGGCCGTCTATTCGAAACTTCTCGAAACATCTTTTTTCTAATTGGCGTGACAAATAACTTCAACAATTTTCACTCGATTTACTTCGAATTCAAAAGTTATGTTCCTAATTGCATTTCGCAGAGAAGTACGTACGGAATTTCTGATTAATCGAAAACTTTTCATTTTATGAGCAGTTATGACGAAATTTTTCACTGAAAATTCATTTCTTAAGTTCAAATACCTACAACTTTTGAATAAAACAATATTTTTAAATCCCGTACGTACTTCTCCCGGTATTCTAATGTAGGTTGACGAGAATTTTTGTTTTTTGTTCTGGGTAAAGAATTGTGGATGCAAATGTCAGGACGCTAAATGGAACGCCTAAAAAAGATAAAAGAAAATATTTGTAGGCGGCCATTTTGTACATCGAAAAAAAAAAATACTTTCTAACAGCTTGACATTCATACTAAATAGATGTGTAATTAATTTTATGAGTGAATCACATTTTCATAAGAAATTGTTTTTAATTCGCACACGATTTTATACCCTGTGGCCTAACCCCTTAAGTGTGTTAACCCCTTCGTTAGCATTGACGCAATAGTGCGTCAAATAATTCCGTGCCTTGTGTGGCATTGACGCAATAGTGCGTCAACTTTTATTTCCCTATGTCACCACTCCAAATCCGATCGCCGCGATCCAAATCAGACTTCGCTTTGATAAACTTTTCCTCGCGTAGCCTAGTTAGGGTTAGCAGCGTTGACTGCCAAAATGACTCACCTTGACGACCCATTCTCTGACTTCTCGCGCTCTTTCGTCCAACCAGCCGATCATAGAGCGACACCTTCGAGTTGGTGTTGTTCATCTGTGGCAAACCACCGGTCTCGGGGCTACTGTAAACGCTGTTGTGACGATTTCGCGCGAAAAAGCCACCCCCGCTGCTGTAAGTTGTCGTGGAACTTCTCACGGAGCCCATACGAGTTATTTGACGCTGTAGCCAATTCTTCCGGCGCTCCACCAGTGGAGTATCTACGCTTTCCTGGAGAGGCAAATACACAATCACCGTTAAAGGGCCAGTCCACTTTGAACATTTAAAAAAATCGAAAGCAAGCAAGACTTCAAGAAATCGACGATGATGAGCAATCAGAAGGGATTTTGTCCGGTGCAGGAATTGCCGATTGAGTTTAGGGAAGTGTTTTTCATAGTATTAACTTCAAACGCGTTTTTCTCGAAACAACCTTTTCAAAATCTAGCTATATCGTATCTCTAAAACTAATAAACCGTTTCTCTTGAAATTTGAATAACAGCCCATGTAGAGATTGACCGTTGGGCCTGGGACGGGCCTTCACAATTAGCCTTTCTATAATATTGGGCCGTGAGTATTTACCAATGAGGTGTCTTTGTAGAAATGATAAGAACGGCCCGATATCGGACAACAGAGCCAACAATTATTGGGCCAATGATTTAATTCATTGTAGCGCCAAGTTGGTGATTGCACTTAGCCCTATGTGGGCCCGCTTAAAGGGCCTATGTAGAAACTGACCACTGGCTCTATGATGGGCCTTCACAGTTGGTCTATCTAGAAGTTAGTCTATCTAGAATATTGGGTCGTGAGTTTGTTTGGGTTTGTTTGGGTGCGTGATAAATATTCAACCTATATCGGGCCAAGATTGGCCCGAGATTGATCCTTATGGATACATATTTCATGGAATAACCTTTAAATAAATTGTGATTTGCGTACATGACAGGTTTCAAAATTGGCATATTTTACTTACTTATGTTGGTTATTTACAAATGCCAATAATAGGCCAAGACTTGATTGCAAAAACTGAACAACAAAAAATAGACGATTAATATATGACGTGCCAGTTATTTGGCTATTCTGGTACAATATACATATAATGAATAACCCAAGGCTCAAATAAAATAAAAGCAGGTATGGTCTGACCCACTTAGCCAAAAAAGGGCTTAGGTTAATTATATGTAATTTTCAGTATTTTAGCATTGCCACTTTTAAAATTGGCAAATTTCGATGAACTATCACGGCTGTTTATTAGTTTTAACAGATGGGCCCGGATAGGTTTCAGTAATGGGCTGATATTGTGCCAGTTGTCAATTTATAACGGGACAATAATGGGCCAATGTAATTGGCAGTACATCAGCATCACCAGTTTGAAAATTGGCAAATATTGTTTATCTATAATGACTGTTTAATGAATTTGAAAGATGGGCCATGATAGGTTTTAACTATGGGCCGATATTGTGTCGGTTTTCAATTTAGAACGAGACAATAATGAGCCAATGTAATAGCCAGTATTTTAGGATTGCCAGCTTTAGGATTGACAAATTTAGTTTAACTATCACTGCTGTTTATTGGTTTTAAAAGATGGGTTAGGATAATCTTTAGTAATGGGCCGATATTGTGCCGTTCCTCAATTTATAACGGGACTATAATGGGCCAATGTAATTGTTTATATTTTAGCATTACCAGTTTTTAAATTGGCAAATATAGTTCAACCATCACGGCTATTCATTGGTTTTAAACGATGGGCCGATATTGTACCGTTTTTCAATTTATAACGGAAAAATATTGGGCCAATGGAATTGCCAGTGTTTTAGTATCCCCAGTTTTTTAATTGGCAAATTTAGTTTAACTATCACGGCTGTTTATTAGGTTTTAACGATGGGCCAGGACAGACTTTAGGGATGGGCCGATATTGTGCCAGTTTTCAGTTTAGAGCGGAACAGTAATGGGCCAATATTATTTCTCTCTTGTTGGCTTATACGATGTTCCCAATATTGGCCTGATCGTAACATTGGGCAA
The DNA here is from genome assembly GCA_964007375.1 of Ophion obscuratus. Taxonomy (NCBI): domain Eukaryota; kingdom Metazoa; phylum Arthropoda; class Insecta; order Hymenoptera; family Ichneumonidae; genus Ophion; species Ophion obscuratus. The sequence continues at coordinate 19,796,858 of OZ023323.1, forward strand.
CTCATGGCAACCTCTACATGGGATATCGTAAACATGATTCGCAACAAGATGACCCTCGATGGTTTCAAAATTTTGATTTTTACACTTTTTTTTCTTCGAAAAACTGCGAAAAAACGCGTTTTTTTACTTTTTTCGTTTTTTAACTGCCATTTAAAAAAAAAATTTTGATAAAACTTTATATCCGAGGGTCATTTTGTAGCTGGTGTCATACTAAATCTAATGGACTTTGATTTTTTGTTTCAGACAAACCGTTGCCGAGTTGTGATGGAGCTACCTAGCCCACCTATTTTTGAGGCGTTACGTTAAACTATGCTTTTTGTACTTAAACATGAATAAATATGAATTAAATTTTTTTTTTTTGATGTATTTCAAGACTTTATTTATCAGGCCCAATAACTTTAATATTCATATCTTTTATAAAATCCTCAAAAAAAATCGCGGAAATAGCCTTTTTTCGTGGCTCCAAAGTGGACTGGCCCCTTAACTTCTTTGATATTTCCGCTGCGGTGAATCCAAGTGTCGAGACACGAGTGCATCGAGAGAAGACGATTGGACGGATCGAAAAGGGATTATCACCTCTGACACACGAACTCGAGATAAGCGCATTTGCCAAGATCTTGATTGGTATTGAACGTGCATTAGGTATCGACCGAAGACCACTAAATGCTTTCAATGTTGAGATCATTTTTATTCCGGATGTAAAATGAGAAACTTACGTAATCGGCGTACATGTCATCCTGATGTACTTTTCTGTGCTGGCTCTGATTGTGTATCTGATTACCGAGCATGACGTTCGCGTAGAGGGAATCGCTCTCCTTGACTTTGTAATGCTCGGCGGAACCTTTTGGCTCCTCCTTCCGGTATTGTTCGCTGGCAAGCGTGTAAGGCAGGTCCTTCGGTATCACCTCGTCCCAATATTGATCCTTGAGCAACTCGGGATGTTCCTCGTGCATCTCGTCGACTATCATGTAACCGGCCTTGCGGGGAGAATAAGGATTACGCGTTATTGACGACGGTTGCGGGAAAATGTTGAAAAACCGAAGAAAAATAACAAATTTATTCCGCTGATACTCACTTTGATGTGACGATCGATCAACCAATTCAACTCGATGTCGTCGTCGTCCTCGCCGAATGGATTGATCAGCACCTCAGCGACTTTCAGCCAACCAACGTAGAAGCAAAACTGCAAAAGGGATCAATTCCGTTCACTTGAGACTTAAACGTATTTACTCGTTTTTTTATGCTTCTTTGGAAATATAACGTTTATTATTGTTTTCAATAGGGTAGCGTGGTACGAAAACGACCGGTGGTCCCATACCGACCTCTCCATGTTTCTCACATGGAACATCCCTCAGGTGACACCCTTCGATTTTGTTGAAATTTAGATATGTTATGAAGCACCGAAAAGTAAGCGATACGTATTTTTTTTTATCGGCGGAAAAACGGTTTTAAGGGGTGAAACCACTCCTCGAAAAAAGGCATCTCTAGGGGTGGTTCACCCCTTAATTTTTTTGCAATGTCACTATAGTGGATTTTTCATTGCTTCGGATTAGAAAAATTTTCGTTTTTGTTTCATTAAAATCGGTGGACTCCTTGTGTGTGAAACTGCTATGTTACCCCTAGAGATGACTTTTTTCGAGGGGTGGTTTCAGCCCTTGAAACCGTTTTTCCGCCGATAAAAAAAAATACGTATCGCTTACTTTTCGGTGCTTTATAGCATATCCAAATTTCGACAAAATCGAAGGGTGTTCCTTCCTGAACCTGAGGGATGATCGTTGTCAGTACTTGTCCTGCAACCGAAACTTTCGGTGGTGACATTTGAAATCTCTCACAACACCGACAACTTGGAGGTAGAGAGCCATCTTTTTCTCTCATTTCATTGTATGGTTTAGCGTCGCGTTGTGTTTAGACAACGCGACCCCATTTTTGAGCTGCACGGAACTGCAGTTTGAAGTGTATTTTATTTTTTGTTAAAAAATCCAAAGGTAGGTTGTTTTGGTTGATTATGTCCTGGACTTGAACACGCACTCATAAATTTAGATCACTTGCATCGTTGTAAGTAAACGGCGAGTTATTGTTTGAAAAAAGTCGCGGTGGTCCTAAACCGACCCCCAATGGGTGGTCCGAAACCGACCCCTACGTTTTTGCGCACTAAAGATTTTCTAGCGTGTTTGTAACAGTCAGACTGTGATTTAATGACTTCTGACGGTAATTACGCATGGTCGCTTTAGAAATGGGCCGATCGTTCGAACGTCTAAAGCCAAAACGAGATCCGGCAATTCTGCGGCGAACACTTGCTCTGCCATTGCATTAGGATATTGGCTTCGTGCAGATGCACGTCAATTTGGAATTCCGTCGGCTATTCGCAGTTATTGTGAGGCAGAAGACAGCTCAGACAGCGATTGAAATTGTAATTTTTGCATTTAGCGAGTAAAATTGTAATCAATGCATTAATTCAATTGTACGTCCTAAAAAAAGCCTTCAAATGTTCCAAAATCAATTTGAAAATTACTCGCAAATCGTATTGTTTTGCTGACAAGTTGCAAAATAAATTCGAAATTGAGCCTTTTCCCTTGATTTGCTGTAAAAAATAGGGGGTTGGGTCCGGACCATGGGGAAGTCGGTTTCGGACCACGATTTTTGAGAACGACCAATATGCAGACTTTCATTACGGCCTCGGTATCTTAAGGAGAGATATACACCTAGATGGTCGAGGTCGAGGATTTAGAAGCTATGAACATTTCGTCGAACGTAGAAGACCTACACTATGGGCCTGGTATCGATGATTCCATGTAAGTTGACAAATTTCATGATTTACTCATTCCCAAATTTTCAAACGCGTTTTTCTCCAAACCACGTTTTTCAAATCGGTACCCAAAATTTCTCGAAAACCAATGAACCGATTGCCTTGAGGTTTTTTCTGGTTATTCTATACACCATTATCTAGTATTTATCATATGATTTTTTTTCCGTTACTCAATATTTTGGCTTTTGGCCCAAAAATCACTATTTATGTTCAAACGTCCGCCATTTTGTCATAAATCGATATTTTCAAAATCGGCTATGACAAGTACTAGATTATAGTATCTAATTTAATAATCTTTTTGATTTTTTTTCAGATGATTTTTGAAGAAACGCCAATGAGTACCGTATACGCAGATTTTTTTACGACTCTCCAAGGATCATACAATATCCTTGTATATTTTTGTTATTTTTAAATAAAGACAATTAAACATATTTTTGAATGTATATACTTTTAGATAATTAAGACCCCAATCCGAAATTTCAAATAGTTATCCTTGAAAAAAAATCACAAGAATGACCTCTTTTTCCGGCTCCTAGGTATATATCTCCCCTTAAACAAACGGTACCCGAAAATCTCGTCGAGCTGCTCAAAACTTAGAATAACGTTCTCTCTAAAGAATTAAAATTTGGTTCGAACAAAAAAGTTTATTTGATGCACTTTTATTGCCTTTGCTGATTAGGCGGTCTGTTTCGGACCACGCTGCCCTAATAAGTGATTTTCGAAATATGATTATTTTTAGTATTTTGATAATCGAAAAATGTCATCCTTGACTTATTTTCTTTCTTTCTTTTTTCAGATAATTTTCTCGTTATGAATGGCGTTTGCAGATTTCGGACGTCTCACCTGAAGAGTCGTGAAGACCGGGAAGTACATGTCAGGTTCCTCGTATTTCCCAACGGGTCCTCCGTTCGGTGGACGCTCGACGAATTGCCTGCCGAGGAGAGCCGAGAAAAAGTACGCGTACAACGACAACGTAACGACCTGGGAACAAAATAAATATAAATTTTAATTTTTTGAGTTTTTTTTTCCTCTTTATATACACAACATGGACAATAGAAACTTTCTCGATCACATTGGGCATGTGCTTGAAGGTCGTAAGACTCATGGAGAGTGAGTACCATTTTACTTTTATATAGATTGAACATATATTTCGAGGACATCCCACTTTGAAGACCCTCCTCCTAGTTGCCTATGCCACCATTGTGTAATCCCCAATGTCTTCGTAATCACCTTTAGATAAATGTAAGCATATTTTCATAGAGTAGTTTGAGGACCTTTCTGCCCCCAAAATCAACGAACCGTGAAAATAAATTTCAAGGACCTGGCTCGAAACAGCCGGATGGGCTGATAGGCGACGTTACATAAATACTGGGATCAAAAGGTCCGTTGTCTATATATATATATATATATATATATATATATATATAAGGCATTCCACGTCAGTTCAGCCAGTATAAAAAAATCCACAAATAATTTTGAAAAATCGAGTTACTTTATTGAAAAATATTCACAGAGTGGCGACCTTTTTTAAAAAATTCTGACGTTTTTTCTCGTTGATTACCATTTTTTAATATTTTTCCATTCAAATGGCTGTATCTTTGGCAGGATTTGACGTATTTACATTGGGGCCGTCCATATATTACGTCATCGATTTTTGCTGATTTTCGACCCCCCCCCCCCTCCCTACAATCATCCTATCGTCATTTTCTAATTGACCCCCCTCTCGCAAAATTGACGTCATTACCAGTTTGGCAAAATTAAAACATTTGCGGATTTGAGAAAAATTGGGTAACATTAAAACATTTTGTTATAGAATCATCTTTTATTATTTTGTACTTTGGCAATGTTTATTAATATAATAATATTATTCTTCCCTATTCTTTAGTTTTCTTTGGATAGCTCCCATATTTTGTTATAGAATCATCTTTTATTATTTTGTACTTTGGCAATTTTCATTAATATAATAATATTATTCTTCTCTATTCTTTAGTTTTCTTTGGATAGCTCCCACGGAGTTTTCACCCATTCTTGCAAATCCTGGATCACGGGTAATATCTCCGTATCCTCCCCATATTCATTTTGGCTCGATCGAACTATTTTCATAGGTACGCTGTTATTTGAAGTTCTCGAATATAATGTAGACAAACCTTATGTAATAAATAAATAAATAATGAGTTCAATAATTAATACCATTAGGTACTTGCAAAATATTTTTCATCACTCATGCGGAGAAACCACTCTAGTTGTACAATATACTATTGTACATTTTGAAGTAACTGGTATCACAAGAATGACGTCAATTTCGAAACGCCCCCCCCCCCCCCCCTCATCCATCATTTACCGTCATCCGCAGACGAACCCCCCCCCCCCCCTATTTTAAAATGACGTAATTTATGGACGGCCCCAAATTCGCAAAAAGTGAAAATTTGCGTCTTTTCTTAGCCTTCCAGAAATAAATTAATTTAGATTTGATTGAGCAAGTCGAACGGCTGTTTCAGGGCCAAATATGCAAAAATATTTTTTTTTTCAAGGAAAGACACTCGTTATTTTATTTTTAAGAATTTCCCCGAATTGTGAATACGGAAAACGGATTTTTGGTATTTTTTATATTATGGGATTCCTGAACACTGTGAAGTAACAGCTATTTTTTTTTTGTATTTTTTTATTTATTAATATTCGATTGAAGACTGGAGTACTCGCTGTATGTTTACCAGGTTTTTAGAATACATGTGACATATATGTCATAATATTGGAGCCTTGGAGTGCTCCACACTCTTCAATCGAATATTAATTAAAAAATTTAAAAATAAAAATAGCTTTTACTTCACGATGTTTAGGAATCCCATAATATAAAAAATACCAAAAATTCATTTTTCGTACTCACAATTCGGGGAAATTAAAAAAAAAAAATAACGAGTGTCTTTCCTCGAGAAAAAAAAAATATTCTTGCATATTTTGCCCTGAAACGGACGTCCGACTTGCTCAATAAAATCTAAATTAATTGTTTTCTAGAAGACTAGAAAAGGACGCACATTTTCGTTTTTTACGAATGTAAATACGTCAAATCCTGCCAAAGATACAGCCATTTGAATGGAAAAACGTTTAAAAATTATAATCAACGAGAAAAAACGTCAGAATTTTTTAAAAAAGGTCGCCACTCTGTGAATATTTTTCAGTAAAGTAACTCGATTTTTCAAAATTATTTGTGGATTTTTTTTTACTGGCCGAAGTGACGTAGAATGCCTCATATGTATTTATCGATATAAATCTTCCCGAGGCATCGAAAAATCCGTATCGGGAGAGTCTCGTAACGTCTGCGGAACAATAACACGAGAGAGACGGCGAAGCTCACGATTCCGCGCATACACACACCTTTGCATCTACGATCCACACACACGACACACATTCCGCCAACGCATTGTTTTTTTCTCCTTTATTCGAACGAAAAATTTCACTTTCTCCAGGCTGCAACGCAATAAATCTCGATTTAAAATTCTACACCAAGGATTCAAACGCGTCAGGCGGAAGAGATTCACGTGACGGGATTTTCATCTTGCAAAGTGTATGCATTTTTTGTTTGTTATGCAATATTTGGTTTTACGGCGAAAACTAATTGAGGCGCATCGAAATGGAGCAGACGAGTCATCGCTGATTGTCTCTTCCTGTCTTTTTAACTGCACGTGCGACAGTCAGAGGAAGAAGTGACGATGATTCCCCCGACGAAAAAAAAAAAAAAAAATGTATCAAGGTCTAAAAAATTTTCTGGACGTTGCTTGCTTGGTCGTGAGGAAGGTCGTTCGAGAAAGCGGCGAGTTTTTCCCACCGGTATATGTCAAAGCGCGAGAAACGACGAGCCATCTCGTTACGTAAAATCATCGATTGCACGTGGATTCGATCGGTGCACCGAAACTACATACGGAGACGAAATTCCCTACTCCGTTAACAGTATTTATTTTTGTGTCAAATTTTTTTATGCGGCTTTATACTTTGTAGATTGTATCTGAATTAGTGTATTTTAATATTTTTTTTTAATGTTTCTAGCCTTTTCCCTTACCGGGTTTTTATGAACGCATTCCTTACATCTTTACGTTAATAACAAATGATGATTTTTTATTTTTATCGTAGTTTGCATTGTACTTTCTTTCTCTTATTACATTTCCACCGTATTCCACTTATCTTTATTAATAATTTTCCATTTGTGGAAAACAAATGATTAAAGTTGTACTTGTTGGTCGAAAATCGAACTTTTTTTATACAGCTTGGCGTTATCGTAACCTTCAAAACTGAAAAAAAGTCTTTGTTCATACGCAACTTTAATTTTTATACTACAAGTACATTTTTTTTTTTCATTTCGGTTGAGCCTAGTTGCCAGAACCGCCCTCACTACTTTAAATATTAATAAGTTCATTGTGTATGATACAACAGGATATTTTTCATAAAAAAAAAAGCTCAGCCATGGAAGGACTATGTATCGATTGTGTATAAAATTCCAACCGCGTCATCCCAGTACTCGCACCAGGGAAAAATATTGAAAATCGATAAGCAAAGGACGACGATGGGAGAAACGATTTCGACAAGAATGCAAGACCGCGCGGCCTGGGAGAAAATTCACCGGAAGAGAAACAGGTAGAAAGATCGTCGAGAGCGAGCAATTGAAAAAAAAATACAAAGCAACGAGGAATCAGGAAATTATTGATTGAAAAATTGACTGTACATAATTCCGGGAAATTTAATTTCCACAACCGTTGTAATGATCCGTTGTAACAATCGGCATACACACGTGTGTACGAGCGAGGCGTTAAAATTACTCGGATTTTTCTCGACTCTTCTCTCGGCAAACACACCGCCGAAGAAACGGGGAAAACGAACAACAAAAAAAGCTGCAGAAGAAGAAATTAGCTACTGCACTTTCGTAGATGTTTTCCGTGGCGGTGTGGCGTCGTCCCGGCGCCACTGGAAATAATAATGAGACGACCCCTCTATTAGGGAACTTGGACTGATGAGCAATTATCATTGCACAACTCACGAGCACTCAAAGGGAATTACAAGGGGAATGGGGGATATAAAGACACAATTGTCTAATTGCCACGAGAAAAGTGAACGAAACTCCTCGCCGGAGTGCTGAAAAAGTCTGCGAACGACTCTCGTGTATAGGAGACGAACGTAATTTTTACGCGACTGAATTACACGCAATGGTGAAAAAAAATCATTGCTCTTCTATTCTTGTATCATTTTTGGAAATGTCATCAAGTACTGACAGGGCGTTTGTAAAGAAACGTCCATACATACTGTATTATAATTTGCAAATTAATTGCAAAATTTTACATTTTTCAATCGCCCATGCAGAAATTTTTTGGGGACTCCCCAGATCCTACCAGATCCCTATGGGGATTTGATAGGGACGCCCCAAGTAAGGAGTCCACACTGGAATCCAAATAGATTTGTTGGGGATTCCCCAGGTTCTACCAGATCCTTATGGGGATTTGATATGGACACCCCAGGTAGGGAGACCACATTGGAATCCAAATGGATCCTGGGCTGTTTCCAGATTACCGTGGTTTGAGAATTTTTTACTAGAAATTATATAAAATAGGATTTCGCGACGCTCTGTAAAAAATTATTCTTTGATGGTCCCGTGCACAGATTTGCTTAGGAGTTTCAAGATGCACCAACGTGTTTCTAGGAATTTGTTAGGATATCGAATAATACAATATATAATTATATTCTTTAGTAACTTCTTTACTTTAGTGCTTACCCATATTGTATATTTATAGTTTGTTATGGGCTAGTATTTTTTATACGAATAAAAAAGCTTGTTATAAATTTTAATATGCACACTTTTTGAATTTTTAATACTTGTGCGCATAAAAATTTGTTTTGGACGTGACGGCAATCGGGTTACGATTGCGTCTGCGGTTTATCGCTGTAGGTGTGGAGTTTTTTTAGAGCGGCTTCAATGAGGTTTTAAAAGAAAATTAAATGTAAGTATGAAATCATATTTTTATAAACATGATATCTATTACACATTCGCTCAAGCTTGTAGCCCGTAACATCAATTTCCACCCGACCCGGTGGATTTTTCATCGGGATCCAATAGGGATTCCCCATCGGGATCTAACAGGGATTCCGTGTCGGGAGCCAATATGAATTCCCTATCGGGATCCAATAAGGATTCAGAAAATCGCTTCCGACAAAAGAAAGACGTCGGGCGATAGAACATAAGCGGCGCAGAGTACATATGTATTCGTGTCGTCGTTGAAAAGCGCGCGACTATCGAGTTACTGCGCAATCGCGATCGTAAAATTGATTTACTCCAAACACGCATTAATGTTTGTTACATTCCAATGATGCAAGCATCAACCTTATTAAAGTGTTTAAATTTTATATAATATGAAAAGTATTCAAAGAATATCCCGCCCATAACTGCACAAGTATTTTTGCTTAATAATAGTATAAAAAGTGTATAAAAACTACGTTACAGCATAAGAAGTATTTAAAGTATTTTTAAAAAGTTCATAAAGTATAAAAAGTACTCGAAGATATATATATAAGATATAAGTATTCGAAGAATACTATACAAAGCACTATAAATATTCAGTATGGGTAAACAATTAAAAAAAAAAACAAAATAAGTATATTGTGGTATTCGATATGTACTCCTTTGTAAACAATAAATTGATCTCTTTAGTGTATCGATGCTTTTATTTTTTGTAGCATTTTGGGCTTACAGAATGTGATATGATCGATCAAGCATCGTATCGGATTCCGTTCAATACTGTGGGGAAGCTTTAAGATTCTTACATTGGATTCCGATGGGAAATCCCTATTGGATCCTAATAGGGAATCCCTATAGAATCCCTATGGAATCCCGATAGGAATCCCTACTGGATCCCGATGGGAATCCCTTTTGGATCCCGATGGGAATCCCTTTTGGATCCCGATGGGGAGTCCCTCTTGGAATCCAATGTACGAGCGTGACGTTTCCTGATAGGGATCCAATGGGGTGTCCCGTTGGATCCCTATCAGGGAGTAGGGAGAAGTAGGGGAATCCTATAGGATTCCAAACACAATTTCTACCTGGGCACTTCTACAATTTTTTAATTTTTATCAATATTAGAATTTACATTCTCATATTAACGTTTGTACTGCCATTTTCAGCACGTTTCCACAAGGCATAAAAAAGGCTTGTCAAAAAAAAAAACAAGTCGCGAGTGCCCGATCGTAAAACAAGCGAATGCATTGACACCCCGTGGTTTAAAGGAAGACTAGAACAACGAGCGACAATGTTCATTACGAAGTAATTAAAATTCATGAGCACTCCACGTGCGCGCTGCATTTATCGCTGTAAACGGAAGACGAAAACGTTTTTTTTGTCTTTTTCGAGCACCATGATGTAAGTACCATCGCGTGTACGCGAACTACGTATTTTCGAGCTCATCGACGAAAACGGATTATATATATATATATATATATTTTTTTTTACACAAATAAACGATAGCCGTAGGTGTGTAATTATTTTACTACGCGGCAATGAAGAGTTTTTCGAGAGAGCTCGATGAAGATGTACGTCGGAACGTTTGCCGGTGACAATGAGACTTCGCCGGAGCGAGAGGGAGTAGAAAAAACCAATTGAAAGACGTAAATACCAATTACGATGGAATAACGCGTCCGGCAAATCAAATAAATAAATTATTTAAAAAACGACGCGTGGTATTGTTGTTAAATGTACGCGTAATTGTTCCGAGCTTCGAGGAGCCAACACATTTTTTTCTACACTAATCACGAACTTGTAATTACGGTAGGAAAAAAAAAATCCCGATAGAAAAACACCTTTGAAACGTCGGATCAGCCTGTAAAAAATGGAACATAGAAATATTTAAAAATGGATGTACCTCGCAGCTAATAATTGGTTTATTGTTGAATACATTCTAATAGACGATTACGCGGAACCCAGGACGATAATAGTGCAAAAACATCGCGAGAGAGGAGAGGAGAGAGGGAGAGAGAGAGAGAGAGAGAGAATTAATTTCAAATATCGTGATGGAGGCGAAGAAGAGCGGGTTACTCACCTGCGTGTAAACGAGAGGAACGCATACGGTGTCGTAACCGATTAGAGCACCGAGCCTCTTCCGGATGTCGCTGAGCTCGACGAGGAGCGTTTGAACTACCTGGTCGCTCGTTATCAAGGACTCCTTTCTCGCACGATTTATTATGTTCGTTGCCCAAACGAGCGGCATCCAGTACTTCGACATTGCCGCTTTTTTGTTCATCATCTCGAATATCTTCTTCTCGGACTCCATCATGAGGCCTATGATGAAAACACGTGGAAAAAAAACGGTACAAAAACGTTAGCTACGGTAGAGAGGAAAAAAAAACTTATTCAGGAAGTTCTCGAGAAAAAAAGAAACACGCAGGACATTCGACGGTAAAAAAAGACATTAAATTTCGCAGCCTTTGAAGTAGGTTCAATTTTTTTCATTGGAACGATTCTTGCAAAGTGTTGAAAAAGTGTCGTTAGGAAACGTGCTCGATTGTCGACGATTTAATTGCAGAAAATAATATCGATTTTTTTTTTTTTTTGCAAAAATTAACCGAATCGTAACATATTGCTGGGAAAAAGGGGGAAAATTTAGTTATTTCCGGGAGGAAGTCTTCCTTGAGTTGCCGAATATTGGAAGATTTTTTTTTCCCACGAAGAATAGAAAATGGAAAAAAAATCGTCATACGTCTTCGTGTCTGACGAATGTTATCGATTAAACAAATGGTTAGTCGACAATCCGATAACAGTCTCGCTCATATTTATTGCCTTTGCGCTGAGCACATCGCGTGAAGATGTTACGATGAGCCGCTTAAGATAATTGCGGTGATGCGCCATCGGCAATACTGCGTGCTCGTAAACAAATATCGGAGATGCGCACTGCATGTGCCACGGACACGCTCAATATTTCTATTGAACCGTCAATTCAACGAGGATTTTCCAACAGCGAGGATTTATTTTCCGAATCACTATTTTAAAAAAACGGAATGTTGGAACTCAATTTCTAACTTCCATGATTGTATTTTATAACTTAGTAAATAAAATAAATTGGAAATTAATTAATGAATTGATAAGTTAAGTTGAATCTTAATCGAGTAATATTAATTACGACAAACGTTCAAAATTAATATGACATGATAAAGATTCAATTTGTTTTACCAACTTTTTAATTAATATTGAATTAATAAATTGATAAATCAATAAATCCAATTAAATATATATCAACACATAGTTATCTCGAACGATAATCGGAATGAATATCATCGTAATTAAGATTCAATTTAATTGCGATGCCACAATTTAATTCATATTAATTAATTTATTTCGAACCATCGTTGCAATTAATGTCACTTGATAAAGACTCAATTGAATTCGTTAACTCATTAATTAGTTTTTAACATATTTAGTTTATTATTATTATTATTATTATTATTATTATTATTATTATTATTCAATTATCGACGTCTCAATTGAGTCCTGAGGTCCAACATGTACCCTGGCGGGTTTTTACGTATTACCCTTCCCAATTGAATCATTTCCTATCACTCCCTACTCGCACTTCGCCAACCTAGCCTAACGTATGTCGGTATAGACGGCCCCATATTCTTCTGATTCTTTGGTGCACAGGCTTGGACTCAAGTATCTCCATCAATCATTGCTAAATTACAGTGGCGCTCAATGAAAATAAGTTGCTATGAATTATTAAGCCCATGGATAAACTGGAATAAAAAATTCCGCGCAAATTTAGTGAATTTGGACATTTTTATATTTTCTCTGAAAATCCGTCTGCTAGTCACATTTTTTATTTTATCATTAATAGTTGCTTCAAACATTCATTAATATTCATTAATAGTTTTATCATTAATAGTTGCTTCAAACATTCAGCGAGCCTCTTTTTTTATACGTGTGACTACCAGGCATCGAGTGTTATTTAGTGTATAAATTATTGGATAGAAATGTGGACAGCGTGTCATCTCCATAAAGCGCCGTATAAATGAGATGATTTTTAGAGTCGTAGTTGGTCGTTAAAAGTTCGGTAACTTGTCTGGACATTTTACCAGCATACTGCGATGTATTTTCACTTCATTATAGACAAAAATCAGTTAATCGTTAAATATTCGGGTTCGTGAAAGAAATAACTTGACTCGATGTACGGTCAGCGCCGAACCCCTACCGTCCATCGACAGACTTCTCACTTCAGACGCTAAAAAATGCTATTTTCATGATTTTTTTTATAGGTTTATATTATAGATTTTGATATGAAAGGTGTTACACTTGAGGAGGTTGGAGCGTTAGCCACCACGCAAGGTTAAATTTAATAAAAAAAAAATACATATTATCGTTTAGACTATACTGAGCCTTTACGAATTTTTTGAACTTTTTTCACCATCAAACACGATAGATAAAAAACAGTTTAATGTATGTAATTTAACGTGCGGTTAGATGGACAAGACTTTCACACTAAAGGTTATGTATTTTTTTTGTTATTTAGCACCAAGATAAACCATTTCTAACAACGGATTAACGCAAACTGAACCTTTGTAAACATTTAGAAAAAAAATCCTCATCTTGCCCATCGTAAACCATGGGCCAATAACCTCGTGACGTCAATATTAATAGGCATAATTATAAATTACTCAAAATTTCATTGTGAATTGTATAAAACATTCGTTGTCGTAGTTTTTTCATCATAATCATCGATAATGTTATACTTTTTCAAGTTGGTAGTAACACAAAAGTTTTTTCTACTTTACGTAATAAAATATAAAAATGCATAATTTTGTCCTTTAATTATATATTTTAAAAAAATTGCATATACAGAATAAATCTGTATCTCGTATGCATTTTTTAAGGTCCATTGAAAAAAAAAATGAATAAACTGTCATTTGACTCAACTGAATCGCTCCAACCTCCTTAATAAATATACTTTCGAAATACATTTAAAAAATATATATATATTTATTCAAGTCACTATTTATAGACGATATTGGCAGGTAAAAGATGTCCTCAAAAATTGTAGGTCTGCGCTGTTGATGAAATCTCGGAGATGGATCATCCGAAACAAAAAAATCAAACGGTTTTAGATTCAGTATGTTAATGGCTATAGCGCATATCACACGATTTTTGATAGATGCAAAACTAACAAAAAGGCGGATATTTTTCGAGAAAACAAAAAAAAACGTGTTTTTTCACCGTTTTTGGCAAAAAAATAGTAAATATCAAAATTTGAAAAAATCTTTGATACGCGCTATAGCTATAGTTGTAAAGAATATGTGGTTAACATTTCATAAGGATCGGTTCCAGTAGTTTCGAAGATTTCATTAACAAGCCGTCGAAAAACGTTATTTAGAGAAAAACGCGTTTAAAGTTTATTTGGGTTACATAAATATATTTCTATAGTGTATTTATTAAGTGTAACAATTTTCATATCAATAGCTATAATAAAAACCTATCAAAAAAATCGTAAAAATAGCCTTTTTTAGCGTCTAAAGTGCAAAGAGCCCTTCATATGAATATATATATATATATATATATATATATATATATATATATATTATATATTATATATTAGGAGTACAACTTTGCAGTGACCGTTTTACTTAGAGAGCCACTGCGGCCGAAGTAGTGGCCCTAGCTCAATAAAAAAAGTGGCATTTTAAACTAGAGGCTCTGCCAATGTAAACAATTTAAAAAAGCTAACGGATACGTGTATGCATTATAAAGTTATTGGCACTCAAACATGGCAACCTACGAGCCGAATTCTCAGCATTTGCGGGAACTGCTCCAAAGACAACAAAGGAAGGGATTTTTGCACCGGATTGTGACTGGAGATGAAAAGTGGGTTTACTACGATAATCCTAAACGCCGAAAATCATGGGGACTGCCTGGTCATTTTCCGTCATCGACGCCCAAACCGAATATTCACGGATCCAAAGTGATGCTGTGTATCTGGTGGGACCAGCTGGGCGTTTTGTACTATGACCTGCTCAAACCATCCGAAACCATCACAGGGAAACTCTACCGGCGTCAGTTGATGCGCTTGAGTAAGGCACTCAAAGAGAAACGGCCACAATTCAACGAAAGACATGACAAGGTGATACTGCAGCATGACAATGCCCGACCCCATGTTGCAAATGTCGTGAAAAAGTACTTGGAAACGCTGAAATGGGAGGTTTTATCCCACCCGCCGTACTCTCCAGACATTGCCCCTTCCGACTATCACTTGTTTCGGTCAATGGCACACGATTTGGCTGACCAGCACTTCGGTACTTACGAAGAAGTCAAAAATTGGGTCGATTCCTGGATTGCCTTCAAGGATCAAGACTTTTATCGACGCGGGATTCGAATGCTACCTGAAAGATGGGCCGAGGTCGTAGCTAGCGACGGGCAGTACTTTAATTAAAAAATATGTAGCCACTTGTTTATAATAAAGCCTTAAACTTTTGAAAAAAACGGTCACTGCAAAGTTGTACTATATTATATTATATATTTCAATATATATATATAATTATATATATATATATTGTGTGTGTGTGTGTGTGTGTGTGTGTGTGTGTGTGTGTGTGTGTGTGTGTGTGTGTGTGTGTGTGTGTGTGTGCGTTGTTTTTTTTCGTATAGATAATGCCGTGAAAAATTTAGTTTCCCCTTTGAAAATCCAAAGTTGGCCGAACATGACGTTGAACACGACCATCAAATACTTCGATGTTTTAACACAATTACACGGATAGAAATAAAAATAAAAAGCGAGAACTTGCAGGCGCATTTCGACCCGATACAAGTTATATCCCAAGTGAAAAATCGATCACTGCGGTATCGTTGATAACGAGAATCCAGGATCGATCGTTCGTTCCTGGGACAGCACCGAGATTATGTACCGCGTTCCTGGTTGTACAATAAATAACGGAAAAGGGAGTTTAACGCTGGCGCCAAGGCGTCCCGGAAGCGAGCCAGAGACGCACTCGACAACGAGATGAAAGTTCTCAAGCATTTTATCGCTGGTATGAAAGTGAGTCAGGTGTTCTCACCCGTGCGCCCATACTCATTAAGCGCGTTCGTATCAAATGAAAATAAAAAGTACAAGAAGGTCGTATAGAAACCGAAAAAAAATGAAACCGAACTCGGAGTTTATAATTGAAATGTGGGACACGGATTCTTTGATTATTCCGAGTGCTATAAATAGAGATCCGCTTGCCGGCTCTTTGATTTCCTCGGAGCTGCACCCGGTCCGTTTGAATTCTAGTGGACTAACGAGATAAAAAAATGAGTTTCGCATAACTTGCAAGGGTACTGGAACGTAGAAGATAATAATGGAAAAAACGATAATTAACGATAAAAAAAATCATTTTACGATCCTCGACCTCTTTTCATTCTGCTTGCGGCTGACATTCGGATCTTCTGAGGAGAAACAACCGAACAACCGCCCAAGTGGAAATATTGCCAGGCTGGCCTGACATTTGATCCGGATGTGATCACCTGGTAGCACGGAGGCCTAACTTTAGGTGGGTGGGGATCCAAATATCGGAGGACCAAATATAGATCGACAAATATTTCGAAACGACAGAATTATGAACTCTCAAAATAACGAAGGTTTAATTATTCGAAATGTTATGTTTCGATCGAAGAAAAAATCGAATGACTATAAAGCAAAGCATCATTTATTCGAGAGCTCATTTATCTGAAAACGTATATTCAGATCGTCTGCAATTTGAGACATACAAATATAGATTGGAACAATCTATAACATCCATATCTCCGAAACGGAAAAAAGCAAGTATCTAATATTCGTAATACCGCCTATAGCGAAAAGCAATAGATCGAGACGCAAAATATCGATGGTCCGAAATGGCGAATGACAAAATGGCGAACATGGTATGGATGTCGTCCCGGCCGACCGCTAACACTATCTGCCTCGATCACAAGTTTTCGCCATCCGGGCCGTTCGACATTTTGACCCTTCGCTATTTTAACCACTCGACTTTTTGGCCGTTCGATTTAATGATTTCTGTTTTTTGAACCGTCGCTATATTTACAATTCGAAGATTCGTTTTCTCGAATTATTTGGTGTTATTTATATAAGCAATTCGATATTATGTCTCTCAATATTTTTTAAATCGGTTTTTGTTCTTCGCTATATTTCAACTTCGAGATATTCGTATTCGGAATTTTTATTTACGACTATATAAACCCTCCGAACATTGATCTATCTATATTCAAACATTCGACATTTTTTAATTCGATATTTCAGCCCATCCGAATATTGATCCATCGATATTTCGACTCCCACCCCTTTAGATGTGCCTCAATTTGCCTGATCCAACTGGATCTACTGTTTCTTTCAGTTGCCTGATCCAGCTAGTTTCAGGCGATGATCAAGTATGTGGACTTGCGACTACCTTCTGGCGATGGTCAGGCAACTGGACTTACGGCTTGATTCAATTCGCCTGATGTGGCTAGCTTCAAGCAATTATCATGTAACTGGACATATACACAGTTTGGCGCCTTCTACACGCTTAACCTCTTATCAAACACCAGACAAACGATGTATATTAGCGCGTCGTCAAAACTTCCAGACATATTGTCCACTCTATGCGTATATTTTTTCTTATACCTAATATTTTATTTATTCCTAATCAATCCATTATTCGGTTTCCTCTGTGCAAAAAACAATTTAGCTCAATTCACTGAATTTATCTATTTAATTGTTTTCAATTTAAATTGAATAGCATTTTCGTAAAGACAAACATTATTCTGTTTGATTGAATTAACGCGTTAGGTCAGAGTAACGGGTATAAAATCATGTGCAAATTTAACCATTTTTTCGTATGAAATGTGATTCACTCATAAAATAAATTACACATGTATTTGGTATGAACATCAAGCTGTTAGAATTTTTTTTTTTCGATGTTCAAAATCGCCGACTACTCGAAACTTCTCGAAACAACTTTTTTCAATTGGCGTGACAAATAACATCAACAATTTTCACTCGATTTACTTCAAATTTAAAAGTTATGTTCCTAATTGCATTCCGCAGAGAAGTACGTACGGAATTTCCGATTAATCGAAAACTTTTCATTTTATGAGCAGTTTATGAGCAGTTATAACGAAATTTTTTACTGAAAATTAATTTCTTAAGTTCAAATACCTTCAATTTTTCAATAAAACAATATTTTTTAAATTTCGTACGTATTTCTCTAAGTATTCTAATGTAGATTGACGAGAATTTTTGTTTTTTGTTCTAGGTAAAAAATTGTGGATGCTAAATGACACGCCGCGGAGCGCCTAAAAAAAGATAACAAAAGAAAATATTAGTAGTCGGTCATTTTGTACATCGAAAAAAAAATCTGTTTTCTGACAGCTTGATATTCACACTAAACATATGTGTAATTAATTTTATGAGTGAATCACTTTCTCATACGTAAAAAAATGGTAAAATTCGCACATGATTTTATACTTGTTACTGTGGCCTCACCCCTTAAATGAATTATGATATTTTTCTGAATACATATGGTTTAAATTTTTTTTTTTCTATTTCGAAAATCCAGTTTTTGGAATTTTTCAGTGCCTGTACCTATGACACTGTTCGTTCAATACCCCGGACACTTCTTGGATTTAAGGGGTTACCCCCACTTGCGATTTTGAAAAAATCGATTTTTTTATTGCATTTTGCTGAAGTATAAGTATCTGAGAATATGTCCTGAAAATTTCAAGTCGATCCGAACAAAATTGACTGAGATATGAGCGTTGAAAGAGAAGAATCCGTTGTGTAAACGATCGGAAATTGAAACTTTAAACGCGTTTTTCTCAAAATGGCATTTCTGAAGTCGGTGACCAAGATTACTCGAACACTAATGAACCGATCTTCTTGAAATTTTGCAGGCTTATTTAATACATAAAAATGTAGTCTTTAATCGTTCGATTTTTTTTTTCGAAAAAAATGGCCGTTTTATAGCGAAAAAACGGCCGTTTTTTTTCGTTAAAATCGAACCATTAACTTTGTCTGACCGCCATTTTGTGAAAAATGAATATTTTTTAAAATCCTTCGATTAAAGACTAGTTTATACTTATATTTGACTAAATCTATCCGCATTTTTTTTCTTCAGATGATCCACTTCGCCGCAATGTTGGTCACCGCAAACCGTGTATATAAAAACATAATTTCGTTGACGGCCATTTCCCACTAAACAATGTAATATTTTTCAATAAAAAAATTACTGAAAGTTCTTCAAGATGTGTTCTTTAAGATGGTGTATTGATCGATTAAAAAAGTTTTGTAGTTTTCTTTAAAAAAATGCATGAAAAAGGCCTTTATGCGCTACGAGTGGGGGGTAACGCCTTAATATGGAACATTGCTCCGAAAACATGTTGAAAATGTATGTTCTTCGTCCGTTTGCTCCTCTAGGTTATGTTTGAAAGATCTATAGCATGATATTCGATTATCCTTTAATTATCACAATGATATTAGGTAATTTATGTAGTTCGTGTTATACAAGAAATAGTTATAGAAATCGATGTGACCTCTGATGCCACCGAAATGCAACAAACACTAGGTAGCAAAACACCAGAAGATTTTCTTCGAAAAAATCCATTCAGAAGGCCAAGGTATGACAGATCATGATTACAATATGATTGTGGTAGAACTCAAAATTAAGTATTTCAATTTATTTTCGATTTATGAAATATTCTATTGAACATTCTAAAAAATATATTTCAAACCCATAGGATCGTAGTTAAAAAACCTATTTCATCAAAATATTTTTTCGACAGTGCAATGAAGAATGTGATGATATGGTGGTTTCTTTTTGCCCTGATCAGGCCTTGATTTTTTACCCCGATCAGACCGAAATCAGAAAAAGTGTCACAAAATTGATCAGGGCTTGACAAAAAAATCCAGATCAAGGCATGACAAAAAAATCAGGAGGCCTGATCAGGTCTTTTTTGTAGCCGGAGCCGAATTTCTGCTCGGCCAACGAAGGCATAAAAATCGGCAAGTATCGTGCTCCCTTCATCGAGCGGGGGGGGGGGGGGGGGGGTGAAATTGCATCACAATTCGTCCAATCGTGTATGCAAATAATTGTCCGCTGACTCGGATTCACCAGGCGCATTTGCGTAACACGAAACGTCAACGAGGTATTCCCCAGCGTCGCTGAATGTAGGTCTCTGCTTGAATGTCTTTTTTTCGCAACTTTCCGCCGTTCTAATTGATGACGCACAGGAGGCGCGTAAAATCGCCGCGGGTCATCGTTTCCCCAGCTTTGTTTCATAAAAATCCTCGATCTTTTTCCTCCTCGTTTTTTTTTCTCGCACTTCTTTGCCGAGTCTTGGAAGATTTTTGGGAATTTCGCGCTGACTCGTCCGTGGCTGGAGGCTGCGGCCGCGACGGGTTCGTGACACGACGCTCGCGCTAATAAACGCGCTAATTGTTCGGTCAAACTTTTTGATCTCGCGCGCACGGTCGTTCACGTTGAGAGACCGGCAGGAAACACAGCTGGAGAACGGTTACCGTTATAAACGAGTGATACTTTTTTCGTCACCTCCAACTTGCCCCTCTCGTCCCACACGCCGTTCACCTTCCGGAAACACAACTGCGGATACATTGCAATATCGCGGGTCCTGCGAATCGACTTTCGAATCGGCGTGCATTCGCCGGCGCTCTCAAGTGCTCCAACCGATGAAGCAGCCCGCGTAGAATTTTCTCAGGGTTAGCCTGATAAGGATCAGGATCCGATTGGGGTGTGTTACGGTTAACACCTATTACGGACATCCCGATCCGGCCCCGAACGTCCCGAAAGTATTTGGGCCTGAAATCAGGCAATACTAAAATGGACTTACTTTAGGCAATACGAAAATGGCCGTCCCTGATAACATCATACGAAGGCTTTTCCTGATAGGTCCCTACCAAGGCTTGCCCTGATAAGCATTACTAAGGCTTTCCATGATAGGGCCTTACTATAGCTTTCCCTGATGAGGCCCCACTGAAGCTTCCCTGATAAGGCCCCATGCAGGATTTCCCAGGTGAGGCCCTACTAAGGCTTTCTTTGACAAGATCCTACTAAGGTTTTCCCCGATAAATCCCTACCAAGGCCTGATAATACCTACTAAGCCTTACTAAGGCTTTCCCTGATGAGGCCCTACTGAGGCTCCTCCTGATAAGGCCCTATGCAGGCTTTTCCAGGTGAGGCTTTCCCTGATGAGGCCCTACTGAGGCTTCTCCTGATAAGGCCCTATGCAGGCTTTTCCAGGCGAGGCCATAAATAGGCTTGCCCTATAACTGCGTATAAGATAACCTCTTAATTTTCACATTGAAACTCCGATTCGACAGCATCGTAGCTTCGCAGTTTCGATGTATTCCTGAATACCATAAAAAAAGGTGTTATGGACTGTCACGACAAAAAATGTTGTGCAACTCGGATGCGTGAAGATTTCGGCAGCTTTGTGGGGCGGAGAGAGGAATTATATATATATATACATACATACACACACACACACACACACACACACACACACACACACACACACACACACACACACACACACACACACACACACACACACACACACGCACGCACGCATACGCATACATACATACATACATATATATATATATATATATATATATATATATAAAAATTCAAACTGACTAAATAAAGATTCGATTCAACTGAATCTTTATTTGCTTACAATATACACTGTAAATGCAAGTATACTATATGCATAAATTATTTCAAAAATCCTAATGAAATGAAACACTTAATTTAGAGTTCTACTACAATGATTTTGTATCATAATTCGTCATTCCTTGGCCTTATGAAATGATTTTTTTCGAAGAAAATATTTCGCCTGTATAGAATCGAACCTAGTACCCACCTACCTATAGCACACACTATAGCATAGCATATAACATACACACACACACACGTGTGTGTGTGTGTGTGTGTGTTGCTAACACAGGGACAGCGTGCGTAGCTATAGGTAGGTGGGTACTAGGTTCGATTCTATACAGGCGAAATATTTTCTTCGAAAAAAATCATTTCAGAAGGCCTGGGAATGACGAATTATGATACAAAATCATTGTAGTAGAACTCTAAATTGTTTCATTTCATTATGGATTTTTGAAATATTTTATGCATATAGTATACTTGCATTTACAGTGTATATTGTAAGCAAATAAAGATTCAGTCAAATCGAATCTTTATTTAGTCAATTTGAATATATTTAGGGTATTCCTTTCACGGACCCAAATATTTTACACTTAACTGATTTTCGTCTATAATGAAGTAAAAGTACATCCCAGTATACTAGTAAAATTTCAAGCCAAGTTGCGGAAACTTTAATAAAAAATTACGACCCTGAAAATCGTCTCATTTATACGGCGCTTTATGGAGATGTCACCCTGGCCACATTTCTATCTAATAATTCATACGCTAAATAACTCTAGATGCCTGATATAAACTGCTCACAGATGTAAAAAAGTCTAAAGATTCCGCAACGACAATAAAAACAGAGGGTCACCGAAGGGTTTAAAGACAATATTAATGTTAAAACTTGGAAAAATGTGACTAGCAGAAGAATTTTCGTAGCCGTGACGTTTCAAATCAATGTAAAAATATCTCAATCTACGGAATTTGCGCGAAATTTTTTATTCTAGTTTATCATTGTGTATAATAATTCATTGTAACTTATTTTTTTATTGAGCGCAATAGTAATTTACCGACGATTCAGATGGCCCTGCTTATGCCCCCACAAAATCCGGCCCTCCGCGAAAGGAATACCTTAATATTCAAAATGAATATCTGAAACTAATAAGATCGTAGTAGGCCATGAGACGAGGAAACCTATTTGATTTACAAAGCTTCTGTTGAAATTCATTATTTTTTTTTGTCAGTGTAGAAAACCCGATATTGTTCTGACCACGAAAGCCCAATAAGGGCCCGATCAGGCAACCTGATGAGGGCCTCATCAGGCAACCAGTTCAGGCTCATATGTGACACAACGTTACATTTTCTAGCAGGGCCCTTTCAGGCTGCCTTATGAGTACCCTACCAGGGCTGTCAGGCAACCTTAGGGTGCCCTGAATCGAGCCGTACCAAAATTTCTACGCGGATGTTCATTTTTGTCTCCCAGAAGTCCTTTCGGATTCCCGCCCATAACTGAAGCTATTTTCCCATCTCGTTGAGCTTATTCGACGATAACGAGTCCAATTTATGAATGAAGGATAAATTGGGAAAAAAGGTACGTTGAAAATGCAAGATCGTAAAAATGTATCCGCAATGGAGCTCCGGCAAGGGCGATTGGTCACGTCCGGTGGGAGGCATTGGCGCGCTCGAAGGAACCGAGGGACGCGCGTGTGTACGAGTTCAAGGTACGCGGAGGATCCTTGTCCGCGCGAGCCAAGGCCGTTGCGAAAGCAACGAAAAAGAAAAATGGAAAGTACGAAGGAGATAAGAAAAAAAAATCGGTAACTAAGTCGCGGTGGAGCTCTCGAAGTTTCCGCTCTTCGGCACTTATCGGCATGTTGTTCTTGCTCCGTTCGTCTTCTCTTCGCGTTCGAGCACCAATGTGTACGGGGCGTTTCACGCGTACTCGACGGTCGACAAATTTTTGCAACTGCGTTTCCAATGTCTTCGTACAATACGAGCGAAAATTCCGGATAACCTCGCGAAGCGCTCCCAGGAGTTTCAACGACTCTGGAGAAAAATGTTGGGAGGAAAGAGAGAGGCCGATTCGGCGAGTAATCGTAAACATTTCAAGGCTCGATAAGTACGCGAGGGAAGGGATCGTTTTTTCCACTTTTCCGAGTCGGTCGGGGTACGTGAGTACTCTCCCGGAGGAGCAAGAATCTGGTGACCATGGGCCCTCAATGTCGATCTTTAAAAACATGTTTGTATTTCCTGAATTCCAACGCATATTTTTAAGGTAGTCCTATCGCCAGGCATATCCATAGGATTTTCATGATTTTTGTTGAAGCTTCACTACATGTATCAATAATCGTATCTGTAAAAATTCAGGTTTGGTTATCGACCTAATTACGGAGAAAAAATTGAAATTGCGTGCTTTTGTGGAGGAATTCCGAGACGACGTACAAAAACCCAATTTCCGGTCGCTACAAAAGTGTATATAACAGTGGGTATCCAACAGATTCTTGAAAATAATCAGATTTACATACTTAACACGTGTAGTAATCCAATGCTCTGTGAAAAATTACGCTTATTGACCTAATTTTCATGTAATATCAAGTTTAATTTGTACTTCCGGTATTGGATTTATTACCACTTGCTACGATAAAGAGACGTGACAGCAAGGCAACAGCTGACTATAGTCCTAACCTCATCTCACTCATTCGAATTTGTGTTCAAACGTCCGCCATTTTCTCATAAACCGATATTTTCAAAATCGGCTATGACGAGTACTAGATTATAGTATCTAATTTAACAATCTTTTTGGTTTTTTTTTTCAGATGATTTTTGAAGAAACGCCCGTGAGTACCGTATACGCAGATTTTTTTACGACGCTCCAAGGATCATACAATATCCTTGTATATTTTTGATATTTTTAAATAAAGAAAGTTAAACATATTTTTGAATGTATATACTTTTAGATAATTAAAACCCCAATCTCCGAGATTTGAAATATTTTTCCTTGAAAAAAATCACAAAGATTACCTTTTTCCCGGCTCCTGGGTGTACATCTCCCCTTAAGCCGGGGATTGTAATCCGCGGAAGGAAAAAGCATCGAACAATCGATCGAAAAGTTTCAAGCGCGTATGAATTTTTGTATTCGTAGAAACGAGAATAATTAGCAATCACGACATGTCTTAATGTCCGCTTTTACGCGTGATGGTCCGGCGCGACGCCATGGTGAAACCACGCGCTGTACACTGATTAGGAAACATCGGCGCGTAATTAGAATCGCGCTTGGAAAATACTGGCGCGCTTCTTTCTATGGGATGCGAGCGGATTGTCAATAAGAACGAATGGCTCGATTAACGATGCCAAAAGGAGAAAATTAACTGCCGCATGGCCGAACGTGCGTTCGCGTCAACTATTACGATACCGAGGAACTGGAGAGTGCAAGTGAAAAGAATTTGACAAAATTAAGGGGGTTGGAGCGTTAGTCATAATCCAAGATTTAAAAAAAAATACATTTTATTGTCTAGACTATACTGAGTCTTCACGAATTTTTTGAAATTTTTTCACCACAAAACACCAGAGATAGAAAAGTAGTTCAATGTATGTAATTTTACGGGCGGATAGATGGGCAAGACGTTCACGATATGGGTGATGTAATTTTTATTTTCTATTTAGCACCGAGGTAAACCATTTCTAACAACGGATTAACGCAAACTAAATATTTGTAAACATTTAGAAAAAAAAGAACCCATCTTGCCCCTCGTAAACCATATATATTCAATATTGAACCATCAAGGTTTGACGAAAGATTACGAATCTTGGCTGGCGGATGAAGAGCATTGCTGCCAACGTCAATGTCCGCGAAGTTGCCGTTTTTCGGCAACACTCAATAATAATTAATAGTAATAATAAATAATCTCGTGACATGAATATAAATGGGCATCATTATAAATCACTAAAAAATTCATTCTGAGTTTTATCAAATATTCACTCATGCAGTTTTTTTCATAATAATCATCTATAATGTTATACTTTTTTAAGTTGGTAAGTTTTTACGTATTAAAAATATAAAAATGAATAATGTTTCTCTTTAATTATATATTTTATGAAAAATTAGCATCTACAGAATAAATGCTATGGATTTATCTGTCCCAAACATTTATTTAATTATATTTATTTAAATATTATTGGGATAATTATCTATCCCAAAAAAAAATTTATGGATTTTTTTTGGGGTTAATTGGAAGAAAAATTCACCAACCGCCATTAGACCCAACTGTACCTTCAGGAGGTTGGAGCGTTTCAGTCTAGTCAAATGACGGTTTATTCTTTTTTTCCAATGAACTTAAAAAAAATGCATACGAGGTACAGATTTATTCTGTATATGCTAATTTTTTTAAATACATAATTAAAGGGCAAAATTATGCATTTTAATATTTTCATTACGTAAAGTAGAAAAACTTTTGCGTTACTACCAACTTGAAAAAGTATAACATTATCGATGATTATTATATAAAAACTACAACAACGAATGTTTTATACAATTCACAATGAAATTTTGAGTAATTTATAATTATGCCTATTCATATTTACGTCACGAGATTATTGGCCCATGGTTTACGATGGGCACGATGAGGATTGCTTTTTCTAAATGTTTACAAAGGTTCAGTTTGCATTAATCCGTTATTAGAAATGGTTTATCTTAGTGCTAAATAAGAAAAAAAAATTACATAACCTTTAGTGTGAAAGTCTTGCCCATCTAACCGCACGTTAAATTACATACATTAAACTATTTTTTATCTCTGGTGTTTGGTGGTGAAAATAGTTCAAAAAATTTGTAAAGACTCAGTATAGTCTAAACAATAACATGTATTTTTTTTTAATTAAAATTAACCTTGAATTGTGGCCAACGCTCCAACCTCTTTAACGGTGTCTGAGTGGCACTTTTTTTTTCATAAAATTTCTTCTCACCTAGCGTCGATTGAAAAAAAAATATATACGGTCCTTTTTCGAAATCTACGTACAGCCGAACTCGATACAAGTATTTTCAACCTCGCGATACGATGACCTACCTCAAGGCCGCATGGAGTTCCGCGCGAGTATACCCAAGCACCTGAAATCCGTAGTTATTTTCAAGACGATTTACGCCCCCGCATTTTCACCTGTCTCGCGGCAGATAACGGCCAGGTAGCTGCCGAGTGTCTCGCAGACGGCGAGGAAATACATGATCTTGCATGGACTATGAGACCGTGCTATGAGGTTGGACGTAAGATCGAAAGATCGGAATCCGAGGATGTACGTAAGATCGTAAGGATCGTGAGGATGGTTTTCGACCTCCAATATCCTTCAAACCCCCTTTCCCCACACACGTACATACATTAAGGGGGGAGATATCTTTAGGCGAGGAAAAAATATGCGGATTTTCATGATTTTTTTTTCAAGGAAAGATTTCTTTACCATTTTTAAGACGTAGGGTATGTTTTATTACTACTTTTGACTTTTACATGGTATTTTTTAATAGCGAAGGTATGGCCTGGTCTTCTACACTGCATTTTCAGAACTGGTGTGAGGTATAGCTGAAAAACTAATCGACCGATACTGATGAAACTTGGTATAAATCTTTCTAACCGTATTGTCTGAAACATGAACCTACATTTTTCTGAAAAAAAAAAGTTTTTGTAAAACATAGTCATTATTTTCGGAAAATTCGATCTTTCGACGAACGAAGAAAAATCTTCGTTCGTTTTTTTATGTTTGATCCCGCGGACGCTACATGTCACGGCATCTGACAACATCCGCCGCAACCCGCTTAGAACCCGTGCCATACCACGGCCATTTTTAAAGATTGATTTTTAAAAAATACCATGTAACAGCAAACAATAGTAAGAAAACATACCCTAAGTCTCAAAAATAATGAAGAATTCTTTGTTTAAAAAAAATCATGAAAATCAGCAATTTTTTCCTGTCTTGAAGACATCCCCCCCTTAAGGGGTCTTCTCACTTTAGACGCTATTTTCATGAATTTTTTGGATATGTTTATATTATAGATATTGATATATAAGTTGTTACACTCAATAAATACACTTTCGAAATACATTTAAAAAAATTTATTTATTGATTTAAGTCACTATTTATAGACGAAAATGGTGGTTAAAAAATCTCCTAACAAAATTGTTGGTCTACGCTGTTGATGAAATATCGGAGATAGATAATCCGAAACAAAAAGATCAAACGGTTTCAGATTCAGTATGTTAATGGCTATAGCGCATGTCATACGATTTTTTATGTATGCAAAAATAACAAAGTGGCAAACGGTTTTTTTAGAAAAAAAAACAAAAGCTTGTTTTTTTACCGTTTTTGGCACAAAAAAAATAGTGAATATGAAAATAAAATAAAAAACGCATTTAAAGTTTGTTTGGGTTACATAAATATACAAAAAAAAATGTTGAAAGTGTATTTATTCAGTGTAGCAACTTATATATGAATATCTATAATATCTATAATATAAACCTATGAAAAAAAATTCATGAAAATAGCCTTTTTGAGCGACTAAAGTGAGGAGACCCCTTAATGCACCAGGAGGGCTCGAGGATCGGTAATCACGGTGAAACTACTCTCCCGTATATCTTCGAGCTAAATATAGGATGCCAGGATATGGAATCGGATGGAACGGGACGCGATGAGATGCGCGTGGCGTGACGAGTCCAAGGAACACGGGGGATTACGACCGCGCGGGAGCCCCTGTCGAGATTCAGCTCAGGAGGCTCCCGAGAGCGCGGAAAAAATGGCCGGTACATCAAGCATTCTTGATTGATAGCAACGATAATGACGACGTTGAACAACGATGGCCAATCGGTTTTTAATCTCCGTCTTCCTCGTGGCGGTTCTGCGTCTTTTCTTTGGAAACACGCGAAGGGAGGAGGGAGAAGAATTTTCATATCAGGTTATTCGCCAATGGACAATCGGTAAATGACATTTGGTGAGAAAAATATGAGGCTGACTGGAGGGATCTTCTCACTCTTGACACTAAAAATGCTATTTTCATGAATTTTTAAAAAAGTTTACGTTATAGATATTGATGTAAAATTTGTTACACTTAATAAATACACTTTCGAAATACATTTTTTTTAATTTCTCATGTGTTTATGCAACCCAGACAAAGTTTAAGCGCGTTTTTCTCGAAACAACGTTTTTCGACAGCTTTTTGATAAAATCTTCGAAACTAATGAACCGATCCTTATGAAATTTTAACCAGATATCCTTTACAACTATAGCTATAGCGCATATCAAGGATTTTTTTTTCAAATTGTGATATTTATTTATTTTTTTGCCAAAAACGATGAAAAAAAAAAACGTTTTTATTTGTTTTTTCGAAAAATGTCCGCTATTTTGGTGTTTTTGCATATATCGAAAAGCGTATGATATGCGCTACAGGCGTTACTATACTGAATCTAAAACCGTTCGATTGTTTTTGTCTAGGATGCCCCATCTTCGAGATTTCGTCAACAGCGCAGACCTACAATTTTTTTAGGACCTTTTTTAACTACCATTTTCGTCTTTAGGTCTTAGTGACTTAAGGTCTTAGGGTCACATTAACGGGTAAAAAATCATGTGCGAATTTAACAATTTTTTTTCGTATGAAAAAGTGATTCACTAATAAAATAAATTACACATCTATTTTGTACGAATATCAAGCTGCTAGTAAAAATATATGTATTTTTTTTTTACAAAGTGGCCCACTACTAATTTTTTCTTTTGTTATCTTTTTTTAGGCGCTCCGCGGCGTGACGTTTAGTACCCACAATTTTTTAACTAGTACAAAAAAAAAAATTCTCGTCAATCTGCATTAGAATACGTAGAGAAGTACGTAGGGAATTTAAAAAACATTGTTTTATTCAAAAGTTGTAGGTATTTGAAATTAAGAAATGAATTTTCAGTGAAAAATTTCGTTATAACTGCTCATAAAATTAAAAGTTTTCGATTAATCAGAAATTCCGTACGTACTTCTCTGCGAAATGGAATTAGGAACATAACTTTTAAATTTGAAGTAAATCGAGTGAAAATTGTTGAAGTTGTTTGTCACGCCAATTGAAAAAAGTTGTTTCGAGAACTTTCGAGTAATCGGCCATTTTGTACATCGAAAAAAAAAAAATTTGAACAGCTTGATGTACATACCAAATACATGTGTAATTAATTTTATGATCGAATCACTTTTTCAAACGAAAAAAAATTGTTAAATTCGCAAATGGTTTTATACCAGTTACCGTGACCCAATGCCTTAATTCAATCAAACAGAATAATGTTTGTCTTCACGAAAATGCTATTCAATTTAAATTAAAAAGAATTAAATAGATAAATTTAGTGAATTCAACTAAATTGTTTTTTGAACAGAGGAAACCGAATCGTAGATTGATTTGTACATCGAAAAAAAATAGATATTTTTTCTAACAGCTTGATATTCATAGTAAATAGATGTGTAATTAATTTTACGAATTAATCATTTTTTTCAGACACTGAAAAAAATTCGTTCATCCATCCAAAATTCAGTTTGTTTAACAAAATTGTATCTATAAATACGTTCAACTTGATTTTTGATTGGCATAACAAAACAGTATAGTTGGGCAGTAACCAAAGATACATTTAAACTATCTGCTTACTTAGCATGTCTGAGCAACTGTTAAAACGAGAAAATTCCGAGACAACAAAATGCATTTTGCACATTAAACGATTCTTTTTTTCTCAGTGGATGACAAAAAATTATTGAACTCGCATATGATTTTATATCTTATTTATGATTTTATATTTATATTAAATGAATAATTTTTTTTATGTCTTTCGAAAGTGTATTTATTAAGTGTACCAACTTTTATATCAATATCTGTAATATAAGCCGATAAAAAAAATCACGAAAACAACTTTTTTTAGCGTCTAAGTGAGAAGAACCCTGAATGATCTTCGTCCTGTATTTTCTCCCTGCTGCATGCTGAACCATTTTTTTTTCTGCAATCGTATCCCAATGACGCGTAAAGCCGATTACCAAAAATTTCCTTTATTATTCCGAATCTCACTCTTCCGGAGCTCCGATCGTTTTTCTGCGGCTTGTTTTTCGTTTTTTTTCCAGGCCAAACCAATCACGTAGCTTCGACGATATCGACAATCGCATTTGTTTTTTTCTCTTCCTTATCGAGAGCGCTGTAACGGCGAGCGTTAAATTTGAAAAAAAGCTTTGGTTGCGAGAGAGAGTCACGTTCGCGGATAAGAAGAATCGGTTAAGGCCGTCGCACGAGTCTTCGATTCGACATTCTCTGTACAGCGTGGACTGAGGAGAGGAGGATTTTACACGTGTACGATGCAAGGTTTCGTCGCGCACCACCCACTCGTCGCGAAAAACTTGGTGCGAAATGTGACGACGGGATCTCGTTCAACATTCGCTAGTATTTTAAAATTAAAATTTTGTTTTCTTCACTTTTTCCTTCGATATGTCGTATCCCGTGAGCGTGTTACGCGGACATCGCGTTGTTTTTTGCATAATCCAAACATTTCGACTTCTCGATTCGGAGCAAATAAAAAACCCACGCGGTAAAAATAATTGGCCATTTCATTATGGCAATATTATTATATTATTTTATTTGATTAAAAATTATTAGATTAAAAAAGATAATAAAATAACGAGCAGTAGAACAGTAGAGCGTCGATTATCTGAATCAATTGCGCCTCTTGGATAATCGAAAATTCGGATAACCGAACAACATTATTCCGCGAGCGAAAAATACGTTGATTCTTTCCATACAATGAAAAATTCATATCTAACATAATTAATTATGTGAAAGTGAAAAATATATATCTAATATTAGTGATATAGAATATTATTGATATAATAATAATTTAATGATATAGAACGAAATTAAATATGTATTTAAAAGTATCAACATTTGTACATATTTGAGTCCTTATCTTTTGATTTTTGAAAAAGTCGACGATTTTCTTGTGCTTCACAACAAAAGCTTGTTTGGGGGCGTACACAAATTACGTAACGCCAAATTACCCAATCCCCCCCCCCCACGCACCGTGACCGTAAAGCCTTGCCGAACTCCCCCCCCCCCCCCGCCCCGCTCTCTATTCCGTTACGTAACGGGTGCTTTGTAGTCAATAATTGCGATTTTTTTCATAGACACAACTAGTTATGAAAGGATCGGGCTTATACTCATTTGTGAAGTATATGGTCATCTAGTTTTATACCAATTTTTATGAAAAAATCTTAAAAATTAACCGATATAAGCCGATGTAAGCCTTGATTTGACGACGAAATTTTTTTTTTTTTTCATTGTCCAATCGATACCTTTATGAAAGGTTATCTGTAAATAAAAAGTCAGCGATTTATCGATATCTATACAAATGTAGCTATCGTTTTTTAATTCGGATTTTTTTTTACAAAATTCCGGCACTCTGGGCATTTTTGTCTATTTTCGAGGCCCCTTTTTGTATTCAAGCAGTCTTTAAAAATGGTAATGATCGAACATTTAAGAATCGGCCACGTACAACCTTAGTCACTGCGATTACAAAAATGTAAAAAAAAAAAATTAAAAATTGATTGATAAGTTTTTGAGTATTTCCTGGGACAAGGTCGAAAAAAGTCCTTTCGAGAAAATCGCGTTCAAAGTTTTCGTTCCGTTTTTCTTGATATAAAGTTATGTTTTTTTCTTTCTAGAATATCGATACTCAAATTAAGGGGCTATACCAGTGTGACACTTTAAAAAAATCAATTTTTTTGCCTTTTTCGACAGATAATACTTTCAAGAATTTCATTATCATTTATATAATTTATATTAATGTCATTTTATCTTGCAAAAATCGATAGTTCAATCTTTAAACGCGTTTTTCTCGAAATGAGATTTTTCAAATTTGCTGACATTGTAACTCAACGAGCAATTATCCGATTGACTTGAAATTCGAACTGAGTACTCTTGA
Source organism: Ophion obscuratus (assembly GCA_964007375.1). Classification (NCBI taxonomy): domain Eukaryota; kingdom Metazoa; phylum Arthropoda; class Insecta; order Hymenoptera; family Ichneumonidae; genus Ophion; species Ophion obscuratus. The sequence goes on from OZ023323.1 coordinate 19,829,295, forward strand.
ATACATTTACTCTACAATGACGTAGGATATTTTTGATTGGATGAAAATTGACGATTTGGCATTGAAAAAAAACGACCATTTTATAGGCAAGAAAACAGCCTTTTTTCATAACTACGCCATTTTGTTAGATTTTGATATTTTTCGAAAATCCTACGTCATTGTACAGGAAATACCTTTCAGTTTAACAACATTTTTTCCTTTTTCGGTTTCAGCTACTCAATCGGCCGGAATCATGTCAGCAGTGGAGGAACTTTTTTTTGGCGCCTCCGAAGGCAGCGCATAAATCGCTCGGATCTCAATATTTTTCGATGAAAAAATTATGTAATATAGGTCAAATTTAGCCAAATATATGCTTAATTTTCCGAAACATTTAATTGAGTACCTTTCTTCCAAAAAATTCCCGAAAATCACTCAAATTTTCAGCGTTCCCATTGGTATAGCCCCTTAAAGTATCTAGTCGCGGGCGACATGACGGTTCTTCATCTTCATTATATTTCACAAAGTAATATGAGCCTGCACTTCATCTATTGTGAACGGTGCCACACCTGTAGGGACTGAGGGCACTAACCGGTCGCGCTACCAGTTCTCACTAAAGTGACTGTAATTCCTACAGTTTTCGGACTTGCGAATAAAAATGTTGCCAAGATATTTTTGAATATATGTACTTTCAGGAATTATAAAAAAACAAATATTCTTTTTTCAAACTTTGCTTGGGGAAAGTGGGAAAGCTACTGTGCAAGTTCTTATACAGTGTCTTCCCCCCTTAACGGACACTTCGTATGGAAAACTGTCAAGATTCCACGGTAAAATTGCGCGCGAGTTTTAAATCCAAAACTTGAACATGCATGCATGAATTTCTGGCAGTTCTAAAATCGTTACGCAAAACTTAACCCCCCCCCCCCCCCCCCACGTACGTAGACCGTAACGCCTGGCCGGACCCCCCCCCCCCAAACTGCGTTACGTAATTTGCGTACGCCCCCTTATTGTTGATATAATTAATATTTTGGATAACCCAAATCACCATTCGGATAATTAACGTTTCGGATAATTGACGCTCTACTGTAATAATAATAAATAAAAAAATAAAAATAATACCAAAATGGGATCATGATAATCGGAGTACTGTTGAGAGAGAGAGAGAGAGAGAGAGAGAGAGAGAGAAATAAATTTGTGGCAAATGGGACCAGCACGGAGTAAAAAAAAAATCCCAATGAAATCTTCACCAAAGAAAAGTACCCTGCCCGACTCACCATACCGAACGACTTATCTGGGTAATAATTGTTTATTATTATAAGCAGCCTTTGATAAGCAGGTGGCCAGCAGGAATAGATAAGTGTGATACGCTTATAATTGCGGGCTTGCGAGACAAAATAAATCGGCATCCCCGCGCCAGGAAAGTGTCTCTCTCGCCACGGCGAAAGAAAGACGAGATGGTGTATCGGCGAAACCAACAGCGGTCGAAAAAAAAAAAAAAAAACAAACAAACAAATACCAAACTAAAATAGAAACTAACCGTTTATTATTTGCAAATAAACGATTGCACACGTCGTTTGCAACGCACGCGTGTATAATTATTATTAATTATAATAGGATGTTACTCGATAAACTCGATTCCAGGAATAGAATCGACGTGTCTCGCGACGTTTGAGAAAATGATGAATTACGTTTTTAGACGATACGAGAAAAATAAATGGTTCGGCGGTGGAGAAAATTAGACGTATCTGAGAAGGTGAGAATATTCGTACGAGAGAGAGCGATATAAATATACACGCCCGGAACAAGAATTACCCGTTTATTATTTATAAATCCGTCTATCTATCGCGATGTGTAATTATTGTCGCGATAAGCGGGAATTTCAGTCCGGGAATAGATTTCTGCCGTAAGCTTTTGTTTTTTTAAAATTTTTTTGTCTTATTTTATTTGTTTATTTTTTAGTTATTTTTTCCTCAGCACGGGTTTACGAGCGAAAGAGCATTCACGGAGATATAGGTTCGAGGCTCAGAGACGTTGGAATGAAATAAGGTGAAATAAGAGTAACTGACGAGGAGTAGCATTAGGGGAAAAAAGAGAGAAGAGCTCGATGGCGCTGGCGCCATCGAACACTCCTACCCGTACGTACTTCGTTTCCCTCGGCCCCATTTTTTTTCTCCTCCCTGCCGAGAAGCGATCTTTCTTGTGCATTCGGAACGCAAGGGCTTTTTATTTTGCGCGCACGAGATAACAGGAAATTATCGGGTTCGTTTATCCGCGTGGTGAAAACCGAACATTTTCGATTCTTTCGTTTTTTATTATAAACTATTGAAGGAAAATGATTAATTATATGTTTAGTCGCGGAGTGATGTGTTTAACGATCGATGAAATTATTGGCGATCGTTTTGAAACAAATTATTGAGCTCTCGTGATTGTAAATAGTGGTCGATCGTTTTCAAAAATTGTCATCGAGTTGAAAATGTAAATTGAAAAATTAAAAAATCAATGAGATTAATCAAGTTAAGTTTATTGTTTGATTTCATCATTTTAATTCGTTTGATTAATAATATCAATTGGTTCAACGAATTAAATAATTTTTTTATTATTATTTATTATTATTTTTTTTAACCAATTAATTACTTTCAGGAATGATGAATTGTCATTGATCGTTTTTTAAATAATTCTTGAAGCCCATTCCTTGGATATTTAATGTCAGATTGTTCAAAATTGACTTCCAGCCCCAGTATTCTGTGCAATCTAATGAGAATTAAGGGGTTACGTGAGTTTTTGAATAAAAAGAAATCCATTTTTTTAATTTTATCATCTAATGGTACAATATGTCTAGAATATTTATCCAAAGTTTTAAGTCAATCGGAGTAAAAGTGTAGGAGAGAGAGCCTTTGGGAAATCCCCCCGTTGGGAAAGACCGGCCGGGAGCGACGCAGATATATCGCATTTTTCTCAAAACACTATTTTTGAAGTTGGTGGACACGATTTCTCAAAAACTAATGCACCGATCTTATTGAAATTTTGCACATTTCTTCAAAATAGCATTGACTAGTGATTGAATGACGATTTTTTTTTTGCAATTGCGGCTCATTTTACAACGCTATACGTAGTGTAAATTATACCAAAAATTGAACTATTTTGCATACAAATTTGACAAAAATTCAAAATTAAATTTTTTAAAAATTCATCGTTCAATCACTAAATATACTTATCTACTGACACAAAAAATTGTTCTTTTAATTTGAGATAAAGCTATCATGAGTTATCCTGACCACCACGAGGAAACTTTTTTGAGGATTTTTGAAATAATATTCTTGAAATGTTGCTCTTTTATGTGCTCAAAATTTGGAATAAAATAATTTATCTACTATATTTTCTTTTAAGGAGGTTGGAGCGATTCAATTGAGTCAAATGACGGTTTATTCATTTTTTTTTTCGATGAACCTCAAGAAAATGCCTACCAGGTACAGATTTGTTCTGCACATGCTACTCCTTTTAAATATATAATTAAAGGGCAAAGTTATGCATTTTAATATTTTCATTACGTAAAGTAGAAAAACTTTTGTGTTACTACCAACTTGAAAAAGTATAACATTATCGATGATTATAACAATAACGACGATATAACAATTACGACAACGAATGTTTTATACAATACACAATGAAATTTTGAGTAATTTATAATTACGCCTATTCATATTTACGTCACGAGATTATTGGCCCATGGTTTACGATCGGTAAGATGAGGATTTTTTTTTCTAAATGCTTACAAATGTTCAGTGTGCGTTAATCCGTTGTTAGAAATGGTTTATCTTGGTGCTAAATAACAAAAAAAAATACAAAATTAAAAAATTAAAATTAAAAATTAAAAATTAAAAATTAAAAATAAAAATTAGAAATCAAATTTGAAAAGTTTAAAAAATTCCTAGACTCAGTATAATCTAAATAATAACATGTATTTTTATTAAATTCAACTGTGGATTGTGGCTAACGCTCCAACCTCCTTAACCCACGTAATTCCTCAAGCCCGTGAAAAAAATCGTCACAAAGCGGGAATTATCAATTTCCTCAGGCACCAAACGTACGAATTCTCCCTCTTTCGCGAATCGCACGCACGTACGCACGAGTTCTCGGACTGTAATCCGAGCCGTATACGCGATGCGATTCAATTAGCTCGGAATAAGAAATTCCTGGATCATACTTGTCACACAATGCTAAACGTGTAGGTCGATAATCGATTCACTCAGCTGCCTGCGAGTGGCCTCTTCAAGCACTATCTTGGAGTCGGTCGATTTCATGCCTCCCTCATTCTCGCATAAATTGAACACACACATGTACAATTAAAATTAAAAAAGGAGAACGAAAAAAAAAAATTGTATAAAAACAAAGGCACGTTTGTTTGTTTTCTACGCCCGCTTTACGGTTTTGCAATCGATCTACCCTTGTCATTTTTATTACATCATAAATCTTGTTCCGCATTCCGTGGCCGCTGCATGCATGTTTCATACAATTTCTTGGCTATTCTCATCGAATCTCGCGATCGGTCGTACTCTTCGTGACAGGGTTGATGGGGCCTCGGGAAAGACATAGCACGATGGGCGGGGGGGGGGGGGAGATTGGAATGTTACTCATGGAGGATGCACGTGAACGCCCGAGTCCCTCCTAGATCATATATACTCCGTTTCTTCTGGCCTCTATCTCGGAATTCTTCGACTCCGTCGCCCCCCCCCCCCCGCCCATTCCTCTCCCCGAGTCGCCCCCGTCTCCGGAGCAAAAGATCCACACCGGTCACGTGATCATCGACGTAAGATCATTTTCCACAAAAGGGTCGGGTAAAATATTCGAAAATATCGAGGGGGAAGAGACGTGGGGCGGGGGGGGGGGGCACGATCGGAAATAACGAGCAAACAGAAGTCTCGGGCGCGCGTTAACGAGAAAGACGGGACGCGTCGACGTTCACGGCTTCGTTCGTGACGAGCATTTCCGAACGGTACAAGACCTCGGGAATGGACGCGCCCGAGGACATATATCGAATTAAAGGATACAAACGGTGAAACGATCGTTTGAACACTTTGTTTTCTTCGTTTAGTTCCCTGCCGGAAATTGATCGGGCAATTACGGGCGCGTATTGCCGAAGCCAATCCGCGGGCGATTGACGATGTCAATTATTTTGCCGAATTTTCACGGTGGCTTTCGTTTTTATTCGAGAGCAATGGAGAAAAGTGGCTCGAAGGGACGACATGTTTTTTTTTTTTTTCGTCGAAGTTTTGATCCGCTCGAAGGGTCTATGGGACGGAAGTTTTTAGCCGTTTCGAATTTCGCCGATTTTTTGTCGAAAGATCGAAATTACGCGGGCCGAATGCGAAAAAACTGGTTTCTAGAAGGGACGACGATTTTTGGGAGAAATTTGAGGGATCAGGGGGAAATTAATGGTGCATTTGTATTTAAGGGGAAAAATAGGTCGGGAGGAGGTATTAAGGGTGGGGTAAAGTATTAAAATTTTTTGTGTTCATTTTTTAAAAATCTTTTAAATGAATGCATAATATATCAAGAATATTGTGTTAAAATTTCAAGTCGATCGGAGTAAAATTGACGAAGTTATGAGTATTTGAGCGTCTATTTCTCCATGCCGTTCTCTTCTCTTCTGCGTTTTTCAAACCGTTTTTCTGAGACTTGTCATATTTGAAGTCCGTGTGCACGACAACTCAAGATCTACTGGAACAATTGCTTTGAAATTTTGCACAGTACTTCTTCACATAATTCACCAGGTATTGTAGAGAGTTTTTTTGTTTTTTTTTAATAATTACTAATTTTTCAACAACAAATTAGCCGATTTTTTTAGCGAAATTCGGGTTTTTGGCTCCCAGGTGCTACGAAAAATCGAAAAATCGAAAAAAAAAGAATCCTCCCGTCATTACCTCGAGAAACATCTCCTTTAACAAATGCATTTTGATTTTTTTGTTTCAAATGATTCTGTTGCGAGTTATGGTGCACACCGCAAACCAACTTTTTTTCGAGGCGCCTCCGGGGTTTAATTTTTACTCGCTCAATTTTGAATATTTTGCAATGCAAATTTAGGATAATATTGTTCAAATGTTACTTTATTATATGTAAATTTTTCAATAAACGGACACTATTCGTTACGCCGAAAAAAAAATCTTAAAAACATGCCTTTTTTCGCCGAATTAACTTTACCCCGCCGTTAAAAAAATATGAAAAAAGAATTTTCTTTTTGTATCTGGGTCGAGAAAAGTGTGTTGACGCGTTAGGCCACAGTAGCGGGTGTGAAATCACGTGCGAATTTAACAATTTTTTTTTCGTATGAAAAAGCGATTCACTCGTGAAATTAATTACACATCTATTTAGTATGAATATCAAGCTGTTAGGAAAGATATTTTTTTTTTTTTATGTACAAAGTGGCCTACTACTCGAAACTTCTCGAAACAGCTTTTTTCCAATTGGCGTGAGAAATAACTTCAACAATTTTCACTCGATTTACTTCCAATTTGAAAGTTATGTTCCTAATTGCATTTTGCAGAGATGTACGTACGGAATTTTCGATTAACGGAGACTTTGTCCTTGAAATTTAGCGGGAGATGTTAGCGGCTCAACATGAGCAGCTAGAAGAAGAGGAGGGATGCCTCTATGGACCAGGCATTGCCGATTAGCGGTAATGATAAACACATTTACGTAAACACATTACAAAACTTTAAACGCGTTTTTCTCGAAAACACGTTTTTAAAAATGGCTGACACTCTCCTGACCGCTGTAATCACCATATCGACCTGAAATTTGGAGAGCGTACTCAGAAAATATGTCTTCACGGAATGACGGATCGTTTTTTCGATAGATACATTTTTGCATTTATTATTTATCTTTTTATGCGAAAAAAACGCGAATATTCAACATTTTCCGAAATTTGTACTAAACGAAAAATCCATCCGTCATTCCATGACCAAAGGGTCACAGATGATAATATGCTTTGAATTTGTGTTTCAGGTCAACAAAGAGGGGGAGTGATGTCAGCCGTTTACCTCCCGCGATGTGAGGACCTGTTTTCGCGGACCTGCAACGGCCGCCATTTTGTTTTTTTTTTTAAATGTTTTAACGTTCCGTATATCATGAATAAAAGCAAGAAAAAAACTGCACTCAAAAAGCTTTACCCGTGTCCTTTAAAAAAAATAAAACGTAAACACCTGAAATATGGCACTCCAAGGACAAAGTCTCCCTTAAACGAAAACTTTTCATTTTATGAGCAGCTTATGAGCAGTTATAACGAAATTTTTCACTGAAAATTCATTTTTTTAGTTCAAATACCTACAACTTTTGAATTAAACAATATTTTTTAATTTCCGTACGTACTTGATCTAGGTATTCTAATGAAGATTGACGAGAATTTTTGTTTTTTGTTCTAGGTAAAAAATTGTGGATGCTAAATGTCACGCCGTGGAGCGCCTAAAAAAGCTAACAAAAGAAAATATTAGTAATCAGCCATTCTGTACGGCAAAAAAAACATACATTTTCTAACAGCTTGATATTCATACTAAATAAATGTGTAATTCATTTTATGAGTGAATCACTTTTTCATACGAAAAAAATTGTTAAATTCGCACATGATTTTATACCCGTTACTGTGGCCTAACCCCTTAAAGAAGTAAAAGAAGAGTTATAAAGTTCCCGCAAATGACGCTTATTCGTCTCAAAACTCGAAATTTTCGCACGAAAAAAATTACGTGATGCTGATACAAAATCGCTATTATTTCAAGGTTATGGTCTTGCCAAATGTCCAACCTTACGATATGATTGGTTAATCATTGAGGATTCGGCTTCGGTCCGGCCAATGAAGGTTTTCCAAGGTTAGCGATGGAAATAAACGGTGTTTTTATTTACGTTTCGGCCCTCTGGTTCGGGTCCTCTTCAGAAATTATATTTTTCTCGATGTTGTTGATATTTCAGCATTTTGTATATATTTGGAAGGTTATTTCAAAAGAAAAACATTATTTATGGCAGTAAATAATGTTTAGTGGGGGGATGCTCAATAGATAGAGATGTTATCGTTTATCGGCGATTTTTCTAATCTATTGAGTTAGTTCTTAAGAATTTGTTTTCCTTCCAAAATAAGCAAAAAATCGAAATTTACAATTTTTTGTTACATGTTGAGCTGTAACATGTAACAAACATGCAACTCAACATGTAACAAAATTTTGTTTATATTTGGAAGGTTATTTTGTATATATTTGGAAGGTTATTTCAAAAGAAAAACATTATTTATGGCTATAAATAATGTTTAGAGGGGGGATGCTCAATAGATAGAGATGTTATCGTTTATCGGCGTTTTTTCTAATCTATTGAGTTAGTTCTTAAGATTTTGTTTTCCTTCCAAAATAAGCAAAAATTCGAAATTTACAATTTTTCGTTACATGTTGAGTTGTAACATGTAACTCAACATGTAACAAAAAATTGTAAATTTCGAGTCTTTGCTTATTTTGGGAGGAAAACAAATTCTTACCTTCCATCGCTAAACCTTCATTGGCCGGACCGAAGCCGAATCCTCAACGATTAACTAGTCATCTACACGGCCGCACACATCTTTGATTCATCTTACGATATGATATTTTATATCTGACAATTTCAACCATAACCTCCTGGTGGGGCCATCTTCTTTCAAACGGCGGAGACTTATTTATACTCCCACTACATTGTGCTGTAATTGCTAATTCCTTATAAAAATTTCTCCAATTAAAAGCTTTCTCTCTTGAAAAAATATCCCTATATTTGTCGTTTTTACTTGTGTCAATTTTTTTAAGAACATTTTAAAGAACATGATCTCGATACGACGAACTACCCTGGAGATTCGTTATATCGAGGTTCGACTGTATAAGTATGAACGGAGACGTAGCAGATATAAATATAGTAGTCGTGCGTTAAATTTGTTTTAAATTAATGTCTCGAAAAATATTGCCAGTCGCCAAAAATGCCTTTGGAGGGTTGTCTTAAAATATTAAAAGGAAGGTTTGCGCAAAACTTCAGTTCGATCGGCCGGGGAGGTTTCGGAACCTTAACCTTAAAAAAAACTTAAAAATTGAATATCTCGAAAACAATTGCAAGTCGCCAAAAATCTCTTTCGGGGTTGTCTTAAAATATTAAAAATAAAGTTTTTTGCAAAATTTCAGCTCAATCGTTGGGGGGGGGGGGGGGAGGCGGGGGGTGGAACCTTATCTCGAACTTCGCCGAGTTTTCGTCGCAAGGTCAAAGTTACGCGGGTTAAACGCGAAAAACGTATCTTTACTCAGTTTTCACGATTTCCTATAGACATTATAGTTTTTGGCAAAAAGTCATAGTGAATTCGTTGTCCTGAAGTAAAAACACATCGATAAAGAATTAGAAAACAAAAAATATACAACAAATCCAAATTGTTTTCGCACTTTGGCGAAAAAAGTGTCTTCACTCAATCGCTGCACATTTATTTTCCGTTTCGATCTGAAACTCCGCTCCGCGCGCATTCCCATCACACTCGTGCGTTCGAAAAAGTGATTTTCGAAAGAATGTTTTTCGGGAACTCACCGACATCGACGATGTGCTGCAGAGTGGGAAAGCGTCTCTTGACCCTCAGAGAAATTCTTTGGAGGGTAATGACGTACGCCAGCACAGCATACCTCACGATATTCCGTCGCATCAGGCGACCTCGCTCATCCTGAAACAGAATTTTACCCAGTAGAAAATAATTTCGTCAACGCGCACGATCCGACGTGAAATATTGATACGTTCGTACTGGAACGTACAAAGTCGATCAGGTGGAAAAACGTGAAATAGAAAACGAGAGTAAATGCGCTCGTTGTAATACTAAACGAAAGAGTATCGAACTGTGAAGAGCGAGCTCGTGTGAAAATTTCCCTTTCAACGAGGCGAGAACACACGCGGGGACATCAAGGCTGGAAATGAATGAGGAAAAAAGACACAAATCTTCGCACGAAGCTCTCGCGCTGTGTATAGCTCGTTATATCGGTGTGAAAATTCGATTTCAACTAAATCGAAAGAAAATTCGAGACACGTGCGATCCTCGAATACCACAGGAGCCATCGACACTTTCCCTTTCTTCAGATCTTGGCGTTGTTTCAGTTTTTTGTTTTCTCGCCACGATGTAATATTCAGCCTCTTTTGTTTCCTGAAAGTTTACAATTCTAGTGATTTTAACACCCGCCCCCACCCCTGATACAATGATAGGGCAATTCCGGGGCAGTTGGCTATAAGGAAGAGATGGCAAAATAAATATTTCATACACTGAGAAAAAAATCATTGATCCAATATCAATTAGTGTTATTGAATGAAATTTCGTTGATTCAACTGTAAAATTGTTGGTGTAAATAATCGGATTTATTAGTCCAAACAAACCGCTATTGACTTCGATAACATAATAAAATTGAAAGTTTTTTTTTCATTCAACAGATATATTGTTAGCCGAGAACAATATATTATTGAACCTATTTAAAAAATTATCGCGAACAAATTATATAGTTTTCAATGCAATTTCTGCAACGAACGAAAAAATCTTTTCAATTCATAACATGAATATTGTTGATTCGAGTACACAAGAAAAATTGAATTTCGCTCGTTTGATTCAGATAAAATTTCTATTGAGTAAATATGTTATTTTTTTTCACCATACCCGATATTGATTTCCAAGTACATTATTCGTTAAAATATTAATATTTTATTTTGATTGAAAAATATTAAGCAAATGTCTGAATTGGTTAAAAAATTATGCGAAAATAAAATCTGTTTCTTGCGCATTTGGTTGAAAAAATTCAACCAAATCATGGCCGAGCGCCACCGAAATTATAGGTGTGAGCAAACCCGTAGTTCTCGGAGTAACCGCTAGACGCCGCACGCGGGCTCGTTTCTCGTAAGCGTAGCGCGAACCGAAAATCTAGTTAAACGCCGGAGTAACTCTAAAGAGTATCGCTTCTTGGCCTGTAGAATAGAAGCCTGTATAATCAAAGTGTAGTATCTGTTCTTATCAGTTGAATATCGGATATTCTCTCCATGGACATTCCATTGGATATCTAATATTCTCTCCACTATTATCGTGCATGATCATTCTAATGGTCCCTTTTCATTCACGATTTAAGGGGTTACCCACACTTGCGATTTTGAAAAATTCGATTTTTTTTATTGCATTTTTTTGAAGTATAAGTATCGGAGAATATGTCCTGAAAATTTCAAGTCAATCCGAACAAAATTGACTGAGATGTGAGCGTTGAAAGAGAAGAATCCGTTGTGTAAACGACCGGAAATTGAAGCTTTAAACGCGTTTTTCTCAAAATGGTATTTCTGAAGTCGGTGACCAAGATTACTCGAACACTAATGAACCGATCTTCTTGAAATTTTGCAGGCTTATTTAATACATAAAAATGTAGTCTTGAATCGTTCGATTTTTTTTTTCGAAAAAAATGGCCGTTTTATAGCCAAAAAACGGCCGTTTTTTTTTCGTTAAAATCGAACCATTAACTTTGACTGTTCGCCATTTTGTGAAAAATGAATATTTTTAAAAATCCTTCGATTAAAGACTAGTTTATACTTATATTTGACTAAATCCATCCGCATTTTTTTTTTCAGATGATCCACTTCGCCGCAATGTTGGTCACCGCAAACCGTGTATATAAAAACATTATTTCATTGACGGCCATTTGCCACTAAACAATGTAATATTTTTCAATAAAGAAAATTACTGAAAGTTCTTCAAGATGTGTTCTTTAAGATGGTATATTGATCGATTAAAAAAGTTTTGTAGTTTTTTTTTAATTCATGAAAAAGGCCTTTTTTGCGCTACGAGTGGGGGTAACGCCTTAAAACAAATGGAAAAACTTACGTCCCATGGCATATTCGTTTCGATGCAGTAAAGAAACAATTAATTCTATTGATTATATTTTTGTACGAAATAAAAAATGTTGTAGAGACCGCTTAATTATTTCATCCATACATCTACGGATTGTACATAGAATGATTTCAATAGAATATAATTTTATTTGAAGGATAATGTACATATTCAGAGAACAGAAGAGCTTTTTCAAATAAAATAATATGTTATTTAAATCAATCAGATTTTCCAATATTTTATAGTATTGTAACAATCTCATTTATCGGTGGCGCTCCGCAGCAGCACATTTATTTGGATCAACCAATATTTTTTTTTTATTCAAGTGGTTTTTTTTCTCAGTGTACCGCGCACTAGATTTTACCTGTTACTGCTTAATTCACTTCGCGTCGTGCGCAGGTGTAAGTGTACGAGCAAAAGTTTGGCAAAAAAAAACTGTCAAGTGAGTAAAATCCTTTTTAATCGCTCTGTCTACGGACAATTTTTTTCAACTTTTCATGTTTTACATTGTGGTGATGTTATTTTGTAAAAGTAATGGTTACTTTTGTCTTCTTGAATAGCTCACGAACAGTGCTTTGTTATAACCTCAAGATATCGCATGTATTATTTCTAATACTCATTTACATTTTAGATGTGGCCATCTCTACCGGGATATTATGAGAGGTGGCTACGTACAGTCGGTGTATGATGGCCATAGCATGAGTTGTGATGTGTTCAAGTAATTTATTTATTCTACATTTGTTGAAGATGCCTAATAAGTACGAGAGAAAAGCAAATGCTCTACGAGGGAACTGGACTCAAGAATCATTAGAAGCAGCTATCAGTGCTGTAAAAAATGATGAATTGTCGGTTCGTGCGGTCGCTAGGACGTACCAAATACCTAGGAAGACCTTAAAAAGACGATATAAGCACCAATGACAAAAAATGATGCGGAGAAAATTATAATGTAACTCGTCTCATTGAAGACTGCCTTCATTGGATAGTATGCCAACTTTGGGTACGCAAAAATTGTACTGATTCCGATGATATGTGTTTTAGAAGTGGCCAAAAGAAAAAAATTATAAATGAAAGCATCAAACTAAAGAGTAAACCGAGAGCATAATGCTGGGTAACTGGCCATCTCACCTCTACTTCTACGGCCATCACACCCGGCATACTCCGGGAGAGATAGACAATCGTGATTTTTTTAAAATAATAATTTTAAGGTTGATCTGATAGGAGTTTGTTAAAATTTCGTAAATTATCCTAAAGTTAAATGTTCAAAGTTTCAGGTAGTTCGGAAGAAAAATCGCAAGTCAAACTGACAATTTTAACGATTTTTATTGTTTCTTTCGAATGATTAAAAAACAGAATTTAATCTCATAAAAAAGTATTTTTGCTTTGGTACCCATTAGAATGGAAATTTATTATGATTTTCACGAATACTTACAATCGACATTAGATATTGAGCTCTCGGTTGATCATTATCGACTTTACTAGTGAGTTCATCTTTTAACGGGTTATACGCAGTTAGAAATTTCGAAAAATCGATTCTTTTTATTGCATTTTCGGAATGTACAAATATGTGAGTATATACCCTGAAAATTTCAAATCGACGCAGCGAATATTCGCGGAAATACGCACATATTTGTTAGGACGCTCGGAGCGCGTCTCCATGCGTCCGAGAAACTTCAAACGCGTTTTTCTCAAAACGGTGTTTTCAAAGTCGGTGAGCACGATTTCTCAAAAAACGACTCAACCGATTGGTCTGCAATTTTAACATAACCTTGTCAGATATATTCTTCAGGTATTAATCGAAGGAATAAGATTTTCGATCATTATTTCTATTATTTTTCAACGATTCAACGAAAAAAATTTGGTCGAAAATCGAAAATGTTTTTTTTCCGGAGCCACCATTTTGTCAAAAAATTAAAATTTCCATTATTCCTTCGATTAATACCTGGATTCATCTATTCCCTAAAATAATCTTTTTGGTTGTTTTCATTTTAGATAACCCAAACCGGAGATACTTTGCTCACCGCCGGACACTTTTTTTTCGGGGACCTTCAGGAGACTTCCTACAGGAGCAATGTTAATGAATATTTTTGAAAATAAAAAATGCCAATGTAAAGCTAAAAGATGCCACTACACTGCCCAATACTTTTCGTTTTGCCCAAAGGAAATCCTTTTCCGGAAAAAAAAAATTGTGAAAAAACGGCTTTTTTGGCCTTGCAACTGTGTATAACGCCTTAAACAGTTGGCTACGTAACTTCACATTAGAAGAATTCAAAATCACCGCTCATCGACTCGACAAATGTCAAAACATGGCACAATTACGTGTAAATGGTCGGTTCTTTTTTTTTTTACAGAAAATTGATCTGCTTTCGTTCACGCAGATAAATAAGAGCTTGATTGGGCAGTTTTTGAAGTGTCATCTTCAGGTACATACACAGAACGAAAACAGAAAGAAATTTTACAGTTTTCTAAACAAAAATGTTTACAGCCATTCTTCGTATGTACATCTGTATACGTAATAATCAATTTGAAAAATTTAGATCTACAATCAACATGTTTTTATTCATTTTTATCCTTCGTTTTATTATTACTTTTATTATATTCTTATTGTATTCAGCATGATCTGCAGCGTAGGCATTCGGCGACATTCATATCGCATTCTGCCTGAATCGCCGTCTAGGAATTTCTCCTAGCAATCACAGCTGACGCTCCCCGTGCAGAAATTTTGACCGGGATACCCTATGTCCGATCAAATCCCGATCAGGATTTGTCATGGATTCCCCAAAACCGGTATCCCGGTTAGAATCCAACTTGCATCAGTATCGGCATATGTACGACGACGATGGCATCATTTTAAAAATTTTGGCGTCACGTGTATTTTCTGTATTACTATGGAATTCCTATCTATAGATAGGAATTTTTGTCTATAGATTCCCATCTATAAAATTCCTATCTATAGATAGGAATTACATAGTAACACCGAAAATACACGTGATGCCAAAATTTTCAAAATTATGCCATCGTCGTCGTACATATTCCGATACTGATGCAAGTTGGATTCTAACCGGGATACCGGTTTTGGGGAATACGTCTCTGTTTATACCCACCGACATGTCGGTGGGTATAAACATATATTGAAGACAAATTAAAATCAAATTCACAATGATTAGATTAACATTTACACCAACCGTGAGTTCTTACGTATTTCGAGAGAAAACATTTCGTCGAGGCAAAGAAATTTTTGCAAAAAAATTGTGAGTTTCAAATATTACATTATAAATATGAAAAAAATCACAAAATGAGTTGTGAATTTCCTCAAGTTGAAGAAAATAAAAATCGAATTCACGACAGTTATATTAAAATTTACACCACAAGTGTAAACGTATTTTGAGAGAAAACATTGTGTTGAGGCAAAGAAATGTTCGCACAAAAAGTTATGTGCAAAAATTTCTTTGCCTCGAGGCAATGTTTTCTCTCAAAATACGTACGAACTCACTTTTGGCGCAAATTTTAATCTAATCATTTTGAATTTGATTTTAATGTGTCTTAAATACGAAAAAATTCACAACTAATTTTGTGAATTTTTTTGTATTTATAATTTCTTGTCAATACATTTGCATTTACAGATTTTGATGTGATTTTTTTTTAATTCACATCAAAATCTCGCGATAAGCGCGATCTGCCATTTGAATCTTTGGACAATTTTTTTTTACTGGTAGTTTAATACACCAAAACTTTATAAATGTTATTTATTTTTATTACAAATTTAACATGTCATAATTCCATTTTTGACATTTTA
Source organism: Ophion obscuratus (assembly GCA_964007375.1). Taxonomy (NCBI): domain Eukaryota; kingdom Metazoa; phylum Arthropoda; class Insecta; order Hymenoptera; family Ichneumonidae; genus Ophion; species Ophion obscuratus. Next base: position 19,844,942 of record OZ023323.1, read on the forward strand.
TTTCAGCCTGTATTCACCCGTGATCCTTCCCAGATTCCTCAATGATTCCATGGGGAATCTATTTAGAGTCATTAAAGGATCCGGTTCTGGATCCCTAATGGAATCCAGTTTAAGGATCTTACATTTAGTCTTCGAATCTGATCCGATATCAGACTAGATCCCGACTGGGAGCCCGGGATACAAGTCAGAATCCAGCTGTATCCCTGCCAAAATTTCTGCACGGGTCCGATCACCGTTTAGAAAGAGACAGATGCCGCATAGCAAGATTTAATAAATTGTGAAAAAATGTGAAAAAATTGCACGGTGCATCAGCTACAATTTTTGCAGGTGAATTTCGTATTAATCGAAGATTCTAATAAGAAGTTTTGTTTGTTGGGTCAAAGGACTAATTACCGGTAAATTTATCGGTGGCTACGTTTGAGTACGTGTATTATAGGCCAACTTTCAACGTTCGTATCTCGGAAATAATACGGTTGAGTGGCTTAATTTTTTTTTTTATTTTAACCTAGTTAGTGACATACCATCTCTTTTTCACAAAAAAATAGGAAGTTAAACGTTAGTCAACTTTTGAATTGTTTCTTCCGAACCACCTTAATTACAAATTAAGATAAGTTAAGAAACGTCTGTACTGTTATTTTTACGGATCCTTGGAAAAAATGTGGCCAACTATCCCGTACTTACCCTAAATAACCTTTGTTTTGAGTTTAATTTAAATTGAATGTAAAAATGCTTGTGCTTCCGCGACGAGCTTTGCTGCGGATAATTGTTCCGCGGTGCTCGTCCCTCTCACTCTCCTTTCCCTTTCGCCACAGGAAAGTCCACGAGGAAGGCGCCCGTTCGTTTCGCACGAAGTGCAACGACGACGTACCGACTGCAACGTGCGAAGCGACGAGCTCGCGCAACGTCTCGAATCGCAAAAGCCATGCCAATAACTCACCCGCATTGGCAACCGATCTGAATTCCGCAAAACGTCAAGCCCTCGCCCGATTCTATTATATTTCGCAACTGTGCCTTTTTACAGCCCCGATGCATTTTTCGATGTCGTCCTCTTCGATGTTCCATTCTTGATAATTGCCGAAAATATTTCGATATATTTTTTTTTCTTTCGTATAAAAATATCGATTTCCACGATCATTTTTCCGCGGACGAAAGATCAGTAATTTCGAGCAATCAGACATAACGATCGATATCCTCAATTTTTCGCCTCTCTCCCTTCATCGCAGCAGAAATGAATGAAAATCAACCATTTTCTCGGATCCGTGAACGTGTATGTAGTGCAAAGTACATAGTTAATTTGTATCCGCAGCCTGGAGGCGTTATCGTTACAGAAATATCGCGAAAGGAAAGTAAAGCGTACTTAAACCAGAGGGGGGGGGGGAGAGAGAGAGAGAGAGCTTTTGAAAACAGGAGAAGCGAAACATCTGACGTGTTCATACCTACGTATCGGCATAACCGTACAACGTTGCGCAACTTTTAACGATCGCGAATCGCTTAGGTGTTCTCCTTGCCAACTCTATCAATATGCGTATTATTACGGGAATACGCGGTAGCTCTTGCCATCGATTTGTCGATCACGAATTTTCTATGCAAAGAAGCCTCCGACTTGTCAAACAAAACCCCCACAAAACAGGATTTTGTTACCGATGTCCTATGGCAAGGAGCGTGAGCCCGGACCAATACTCGGATGGGTGACCGTGTATACGTTTCCCTCTTATCTCTGCCACCCGAAATAAGTCGGTACTTTTCGACGTAACAAAAAAAATATTCCAGACAAAAGTTATACGGTGCAAAGGGGGCCACCCAATGCGACCAATTTTGGTGTCACCAAAATTGGTCAAAAAAGGTCACCTCTACCTTTTTAAATGGAATGGTACATTTGTTTTCAACCATCTTGCGGAGCACCTCAAGCCGCATAAACAACATTGGGGGGTCAAAGTCGTTCAAGGTCAGTCAAGGTCAGTATCAATGCTGCAAATCGTAAAATCTCGGATCACTACCAAATATTTGGCAGTGATCCGAGATATTGAGATTTGTATGTAATTTTAATAGGTGACCTTGAATGACCTTGAACGTCTTTGACCCCCTAATGTTTTTATGCGACTTGAGGCGCTCCGCAAGATGGTTGAAAAAAAAAGTACTATTCAATTTAAAAAAGCGGACGTGACCTTCACTGTGCCTCAGCGCCTCCGCCAAAATAAAACAAAAAAATGGTCGCTTTTGATGTACCCCTTCGCTCCGTACAACTTTTGTCAGGAACATTTTTTGCGACGTCGATAATTACCGAGTTACTTCGGGTGGCAGAGATAAGAGGGACATCCTGTATATAGCCTGTATAGGTAAAGATATCGGTAAGGGTATCGGTAAGGGTATCGGTAAGGGTATCGGTAAGGGTATCGGTAAGGGTATCGGTAAGGATATGGGTAAGGATATCAGTAAGGATATCGGTAAGGGTATCGGTAAGGGTATCGGTATAACTGTGACGCGATAAAAATGACTGCAGGTAACACTCCTCGAGGAGGGTGGCATAATAAGGACCTGGAAATAGTTTGACAAGTTTGGAGTAAAAATAACACTTCTCACAGGCACTACAGAAATATTTTTAAAAAAGCAATATGAATACTTCACATTTCTCGGACCGATTTACTAAAAAATGACGTAATCATCCTTCATCGACTTTATCGACATGGTCCTCGGAAAAAATCGTCCACCGCATTAGACGGGAAGGGACTCAACGAATTTAATGTTGTCCTTCGTGTCTCTCGACCCACCCATCGCTCTTCGCCGTCAATTGATCATCGAAAACTTTCACTCTGGTCATAATTTGAGTTCCCACGCCACAGGCTGAAAGGAATTTCGCGTATGCAGCCCCCTCTTTCGCTTTCTTTTTGGGACTTAGAGCCTGGACCATCGGGGAACGGGAGGGGGAAACCGGGAGTGTAATCTCGTTCGTCGTGTCCCTCCGATCGGTGGGACGAAGGAGCGAAACGAGACAAAGGATATTCGCGGTCGGTTTCTTGCCCGGTGCTCGCTGAGCGCCTTCAGGTTCTACTTCTTTTTATTTCGTATACAGCTACATCCCGCGAGTCTCCGACACGAGAAACAGGACGAGTGACAGAGGCTATCGACCTCGAGGAAATTCTCAGCTAGCGAGGTCAAAGATCTCCGGGACGTTCGGCCGGCAATTATTTACGTCACGGATGCAACCGACAATGAAAATATTCGAAGGGACGTGATTTTATTTATTTATTATTTTTATTTATGTTTTTTATCTTTTTTTTATTTTTTCTTTTATTCATTTAATTTTTATTTCATTTATTTTTATCATCAACTCCTCTACCGGCAAGGACGATTTGCTGAGAAATTATTTTTTACCCCAAATAGCTTGACATCCTGTCGGGCAATTATTTCCAGTACGGAAAAAGACCGACACGTGCGTAAATTACGCATCGAGAGTTATCGCAATTGGCAGACGCTTGAGCGGCCGAGCGATCAGTGGATGAAATATGATGTCCACGAAAATGTGTGCCAAGGCAATTCCTACGAGTACAATGTCTAGCCCCCCCCCCCTCCTTCTGGGTGCCCCCACTGGCCCCCTTCATTCACGATGCTGACAAAGGGGATCAATGCTCGTTAATTGGAGCCACCGGCGATTCTACAATTACTCACACTTTTTTCCCGTCCACTTTGCGATTTTGATTTGGTTTTTTCCTCGTCGACGTGGCAATTATTAGGGGGGGATACCTTCAGGCGACGAAAAAACATCGGTGATTTTCAGTATTTTTTTTAGAAAGGAAAGACTTCGTTACCATTTTTTAAACTCAGGGTAGGTTTTCTTACTACTTTTGGCTGTTACATCGTATTTTTATTTTTTGTTAATCTTTAAAAATGGCGGAAGTATGGCACGGTGTACTATAATGAATTTTCAAAACTGGCGTGACGTATAGCTGAAAAACTAATCGACCGATTATGATGAAATTTGGTATACGTCATTATAACTTTATTGTCTGAACTCTGAATGTTTAAAAAAAAAAAACAAAAGAAAAGTATTTTTACTGTAAAATTTAGGCGTTTTTTTTTCGGAAAATTCAATCTTTTTGTTTCAAAGCGTATCATTTAGGGGCCGGTTCACTTTGAAAATTTCAAAAAATCGAAAGCAAACGAGACTTGAAGAAATCGACGATGATGAGCAATCAGAAGGGATTTTGTACGGTGCAGGAATTTTCGATTGAGTTTATGTAAGAGTTTTTCACAGTGTAAACTTCAAACGCGTTTTTCACGAAACAACGTTTTCAAAATCTAGCTCCATCGTATCTTTAAAACTAATGAACCGATTTTCTTGAAATTTGAACCAAATATTGTAAACATGATTCGCAACAAGATGACCCTCGATGGTCTTAAAATTTTGATTTTTATTCTTTTTTTGCGAAAAACTGCGAAAAAACGCGTTTTTTTTAAACTTTTTTCGTTTTTCATTTGCCATTTTTTTATTTTTTGATAAAACTGTATCCGAGGGTCATTTTGTAGCTGGGGTCATACTGAATCTCATGGACATTGATTTTTTTGTTTCAGACAAGTCGTTGCCGAGTTGTGACGGAGCTACCAAGCTCACCTATTTTTGAGGCGTTACTTTAAAATATAGTTTTTGTACTTAAAAATGAATCAAAATGAATTAATATTTTTTTAAATGTATTTCAAGACTTCATTTATCAAGCCCAACAACTTTTACATTCATATATTTTATAAAATCCTCAAAAAAAAATCGCGAAACAGCCTTTTTTCGTGGCTCCAAAGTGGACTGGCCCCTTAATCGATTTTCAAGATTTCTCATTTTTTCTTAATTCACATTCTGCGTATGAGTGACCGTGAAATAAAAAGTTTTCGTTGTTTATTTCAGATTAATCCGGCTGATGCTACGTGTCACGCCGTCTGACAACATCGGCCGCAACCCGATTACAATTCCGTGCCATATCTCCGTGATTCTTAAAAAAAAAAACTTAACCAAAAATCCCATGTGACCGCCAATATTCGTAATAAATCATACCCTAAGTCTCAAAAATCGTGAAGAAGTTTTTCCTTAAAAAAAAAAGAAAATTAGCATTTTTTTCCTCCCCTAAAGGTATCGCCCTCCTTAAGGGGCTATACCAGTGTGACACTTGCAAAAAATCGATTTTTTTGTTGCCTTTTTCGACAGTTTATACTTTCAAAAATATCATTATCATTTATATCATTCTATCTTGCAAAAATCGATAGTTAAATCTTTAAACACGTTTTTCTCGAGATGAGATTTTTCAAATTTGCTGACATTGTAACTCAAAGAGTAATTATCCGATTGACTTGAAATTTGAACTGAGTACTCTTGAATATATTTACTCTACAATGACGTAGGATATTTTTGATTGGATGAAAATTGACGATTTGGCATTAAAAAAAACGATCATTTTATAGGCAAAAAACAGACTTTTTTTCATAACCATGCCATTTTGTTAGATTTTGATATTTTGCGAAAATCCTACGTCATTGTACAGGCAATACCTTTAAGTTTAACGACATTTTTTCATTTTTCGGTTTGAGCTACTCAATCGGCCGGAATCATGTCAGCAGTGGAGGAACTTTTTTTTTTGGCGCCTTCGAAGGCAGCACATAAGTCGCTTGGATCTCAATATTTTTCTATGAAAAAATTACGTAATATAGGTCAAATATAGCCAAATATATTCTCAATTTTCCGAAATATTTAATTGAGTACTTTTCTTCCAAAAAATTCCCGAAAATCACCCAAATTTTCCGCGTTCACACTGGTATAGCCCGTCAAAAGACTTGCTTGCCCTTCTTTGTTTCGCAATGCTTCTCAGCAACTGGAAATACGGAGCGATGACACGTGTGAGGCCAAAGGGAAAAAAGGGGTCACAATAGGCGAAAAACGAAGAAACGACGGAAATTGACAAATTGATAAAGAACGAGGGTAATTGTGAACAATTATGTTTAACGAACACTCACATTTCCAGGTATGGCAGCGCTGATGAAGAGTGCGAGATTGTCGGGCCAAGGCAGTAATTTGTATTGCTCCCACCATCTTTTCACGACGAGGCTCACGTAAAATCCCAGAACGAAGGACATCGGTATCGATTCACTCGAATTACCGAAGTAGTAACGAATCTTTTCGAATATTCTGGAATTAATCGAAAAAACATAATGTCAACGTTGATGTTTTTGTGTTATTCTTCTTTTTTCTTTCCAACTGAACAACAAAAGTTGAATAGTCGTTTGAGAAGAAGTGGCTCAAGGCTCGTCGCAAAATGAGCGTCGATAAAAAAAAAAGACCAGGCGCAACAAAAAACGACAATCGCCACAGTTTTGAATGTTCGTGCTCATTTTTTTTTTTTAGTACGTAATTTCTAATCGTTCCACTCGTCACATAAAGTTATGCCTCATTGTAGTCCGTCGCTTCCTCTATCTGCCTTTCGTATGTGGATCAAGGTCCCTGGCACGAAAGTTACTCCATTCAGGTAACATCTGTATGGTGAAACTTGTTGGGGATTCCCCGTTATGGGAGATACGGGAAAAAAAACTTATTGAGCCTCCAGAAACGAATCCCCATTAAATTTTAATGCCTATCAATTAAGCGTTCAGTTAGCAATTATTTTATTTATTTTAGAGTTGTTTTTTTTTTAATCTTAGCCAGCTATAACTATTTTTTTCTTGATGCCTTTCTCATTAAAATTCCTTTAGATGTACTTTTCGAAAACAAAAGTGGCACGAGAATAATCTTCTGGAAATATAAATTATTGGTGCCCCGAGTGCAATTAGTTGCTCGAAAAAGCACGAGGTTGCGAAGAAAAAATTTATGAAATCGACGAAAAAAAAAAATTCGCGCTGAATCCGTGAATGAGAATAATCTGATTTAATGTTTGTATTTAATTTTTTTTAAATTTAAGTATTTAATTTTTTACCGAATGTTTCAACGCAGCGTTGAATTCTCCAGGTACGAAACCACATGAAAATTCATTCCTAAGATTGGGCGGGTCCTAAACCGGCTCTATGGTCCTGAATTTAGCAGGGATCCAAAGGAAGTCTCTCCCTTTAGCGTCTCATCTCTCTCACCCACGCGCTTTCTGAGGGAGAGTGATCCACGAGAGTTTCGAGTTCTCGAATTTCTTTTTTAGCTTCGCGTCTGCCTTTTTGCACCTCTACACCATGCACCGGAATAATATGCCCAACATTTTTTTTCTCCTTCCCTATCTCGAACCAACTGAGAGGCTGTCCTCTTAAATCATTTTTTATATTACTTTTCGTTCGCGAAAGTGAAACTTTTCGCAACAGCGTCTTGGGACGTTCTCGGAATTCTTTTTCGAAGAATTAGAATAAGCTGAAAATAATATGCAAAAATATTCATAAAACTTGTCAATGTTGATAAAAGTTAATATATATATATATAATATCAATTAAGAAATACTTGAATAATAGTAGTAACAAAATATTTAAATATATTTAAATAAATAAAAATTATTATGCCGAGCAAATAGTTCATCCAGTGACATTCTCCATTCCTAAATGAACAAAAAAATTAACGAACAAATTGACACATCTTATTTTTATTCTTCGAAAAACAATCGTTAAATTTAAATAATTTGTTGTCGTTTAATTAAATACAAAATTGAATTAAGGGGTGAGATGCAGTCAGAATGTTAAAAAAAATCGATTTTTTTATACATTTTCTTGAAGTATGATGTTTCGAAAATGTTCCCTGATAATTTCAAATCAATCCAATGAATAGTTTCCGGGATATCCCACAATTAGTGAAGGGGTACACAGAAAGAATCGACTTTTTGGCCGAAAATCGAAAGATATCTGTCGAAAGACGCCATTTTGTTAATTCAAAAAAAGCTTCGATTAAGGACTAGATTTATTATTAAACTAATGATTTTTGTTTTTGTTTTTTTTTCGATTTCAGATGATCCAGTAAAATTATATATTGGTCTCCGCAAAGCACTACATGCCGAAGGGGGTCTGACAAAGATGGCGATATTATTATAAATAATCAGTATTTTTCTTTGAAAATTTCTACAAGTCAAGTTAAAATATAACATAAAAAGTCTGTGCAACCACTTTTGTAAAACAAACTTAATTACTATAAAAAAAAATTCATAAAGAATACAAAAAATATTTATATATGTTGAAATAAGTAAAATTATTGTTCTGAGCAAATAGTTCATTCAGCGAAATTGTTCATTTCTAAATGAACAAAAAAATTGACACATTTTGTTTTTGTAGTTAAAACGTATTAAATTACGATAATTTTCTGTAATTAGCATAAGAATTAGCAGGAAATTTTATAACGACGTCCAAGTGTTGGGGGGGTGGCTAATTCTTTTTGTTTTGCTTTTACGATCGCACCTTGACAAGAGAGTATCAAAAGCGCGGCCAGCCTCGAAGTGTTTCGCTCACGTTCGACCAAGGTTGCACTCTCACGTGTCGATTTATGTGCAGATTTAAGAAGTAATTGCGAGAAGTAATCTCATTTTTCTCGATAGCACCATTCCGGGTGCGATTGCCCTGGCCAATAAACTTTTCGACTGTATCGATAAGGCTTGCTCGCATTGCGCTCACAGCAAAGTCAAGGTTGTTCGACTTGTGTATCCGTGGAAGGCAAAAAGTGCACATGGGTTTGATAGTTTTCCAATTTTACTTGTTCCTCGGATTTCCCTAGTTAATCGCTTTGTTTTTTGTGGAATTTATCAAGCGCGGCAATACTCACCTTTGCTGCTCGTCGTTGAGAACATATCGATAAGTTATATTGATGACGTAGTAGAAAAAGAGATAAGCCAGTAGTTCTCGCCAGATTAGTTTGTAAACCGAGCCGCGCCATCTGTAAATGTAAAAACCCAATTAATTTAATAACGAAGATTTTTTTTTTCAACGCTCCCTCTCACGGTCTTTGTAATACAATTTAGATTTTTAATGTGCATTTTTTACTTGATTTACGTTTTAAATTCTATTTTTATGTTCTTTATATACAGTAGGGTGGCACAAATTTAAGCTCTATTTTTTCCCCTTTTTCTCACCATCCAATTATTTTCTTTAAAGAAAACAAAAATTGGCGCCGAAGCTGCGAGCGGTCAAAAAATATTTTGAGGTCACCGAAGCCTCCGAAAATTCAGATTCCCATGCAGAAATTTTTTGGGGACTCCCCAGATCCTACCAGATCCCTATGGGGATTTGATAGGGACGCCCCAAGGAAGGAGTCCACACTGGAATCCAAATAGATTTGTTGGGGATTCCCCAGGTTCTACCAGATCCTTATGGGGATTTGATATGGACACCCCAGGTAGGGAGACCACATTGGAATCCAAATGGATCCTGGGCTGTTTCCAGATTAACGTGATTTGAGAATTTTTTACTAGAAATTATATAAAATAGGATTTCGCGACGCTCTGTAAAAAATTATTCTTTGATGGTCCCGTGCACAGATTTGCTTAGGAGTTTCAAGATGCACCAACGTGTTTCTAGGAATTTGTTAGGATATCGAATAATACAATATATAATTATATTCTTTAGTAACTTCTTTACTTTAGTGCTTACCCATATTGTATATTTATAGTTTGTTATGGGCTAGTATTTTTTATACGAATAAAAAAGCTTGTTATAAATTTGAATATGCACACTTTTTGAATTTTTAATACTTGTGCGCATAAAAATTTGTTTTGGACGTGACGGCAATCGGGTTACGATTGCGTCTGCGGTTTATCGCTGTGGGTGTGGAGTTTTGTTAGAGCGGCTTAAATGAGGTTTTAAAAGAAAATTAAATGTAAGTATGAAATCATATTTTTATAAACATGATATCTATTACACATTCGCTTAAGTTTGTAGCCCGTAACATCAATTTCCACCCGACCCGGTGGATTTTTCATCGGGATCCAATAGGGATTCCCCATCGGGATCTAACAGGGATTCCTTGTCGGGAACCAATAGGAATTCCCTATCGGGATCCAATAAGGATTCAGAAAATCGCTTCCGACAAAAGAAAGACATCGGGCGATAGAACATAAGCGGCGCAGGGTACATATATATTCGTGTCGTCGTTGAAAAGCGCGCGACGATCGAGTTACTGCGCAATCGCGATCGTAAAATTTATTTACTCCAAACACGCATTAATGTTTGTTACATTCCAATGATGCAAGCATCAACCTTATTAAAGTGTTTAAATTTTATATAATATGAAAAGTATTCAAAGAATATCCCGCCCATAACTGCACAAGTATTTTTGCTTAATAATAGTATAAAAAGTGTATAAAAACTACGTTACAGCATAAGAAGTATTTAAAGTATTTTTGAAAAGTTCATAAAGTATAAAAAGTACTCGAAGATATAGATATAAGATATAAGTATTCGAAGAATACTATAAAAAGCACTATAAATATTCAGTATGGGTAAACAATTTAAAAAAAACAAAATAAGTATATTGTTGTATTCGATATGTACTCCTTTGTAAACAATAAATTGATCTCTTTAGTGTATCGATGCTTTTATTTTTTGTAGCATTTTGGGCTTACAGAACGCGATATGATCGATCAAGCATCGTATCGGATTCCGTTCAATACTGTGGGGAAGCTTTAAGATTCTTACATTGGATTCCGATGGGAAATCCCTATTGGATCCTAATAGGGAATCCCTATGGAATCCCTATGGAATCCCGATAGGAATCCCTACTGGATCCCGATGGGAATCCCTTTTGGATCCCGATGGGAATCCCTTTTGGATCCCGATGGGGAGTCCCTCTTGGAATCCAATGTACGAGCGTGACGTTTCCTGATAGGGATCCAATGGGGTGTCCCGTTGGATCCCTATCAGGGAGTAGGGAGAAGTAGGGGAATCCTATAGGATTCCAAACACAATTTCTACCTGGGTTTTCATTAAAAAAAAAACGTTTTTTTTCATCCACTTATTACCCATGAGTTTTACGTATTTTAATTTTTTAATAAACCTCGCGAAAGCTCCGGCTGCCGATGAATATTTAGTGGTCGCTCAAGGTTTTCGAAATTTTCACTTTCCGTCAAAAAAATTAATGTCGCGTGCACTATGATTCTTCGTAGCATGAAAACAAAATAAACAGCGAAGTGTTACATTTTCTGAATAATTTATTATAATAATCTGTAACAAACACCAATTAGACGATATGCGTTATTATGTAGTATTGTATCATGGCGTCGCTCGCCACAGAGTACAGCTGAGATTGGTCCACAATTTGACTAACGAGACAAACTGTGCGACGCATTACGATGAGCGGAAAAAGCTGCCATTTCAGTTTTACGAATAAAACGACCTATAATTTTGTTCACGGACAAGAACTTTAAAGAATTATTTTATGAGAACGAGGATTATAATTCTTGGATTAGAAGTTTGAGGTAAATTGAAAAAAATCTGTTTCTAAAGACAAAAGGATTAATTGTTTTAAACATTTTTAAAATTATGAAATTTACGAGTAAGAAGAGTAAAAAAAATTGGCAAAAATTGGAAATTTCGAAGCTCTTGAGCGACCATTAAGGAGAGATATACACCTAGATGGTCGAGGTCGAGGATTTAGAAGCTGTGAACATTCCGTCGACCGTCCCCAAAATTTCTCGAAAACTAATGAACCGACTGCCTTGAGGTTCTTTGTGATTATTCTATACACCATTATCTAGTACTTGTTATAGGGTTTTTTTTCCGTTACTTAGTTTTTGTTTTATAGGCAAAATAATGACTAATTTTTGGCCCAAAAATCACTATTTATGTTCAAACGTCCGCCATTTTGTCATAAATCGATATTTTCAAAATCGGCTATGACAAGTACTAGATTATAGTGTCTAATTTAATAATCTTTTTGGTTTTTTTTTTCAGATGATTTTTGAAGGAACGCCAGTGGGTACCGAATGCGCAGATTTTTTTACAACGCTCCAAGGATCATACAATATCCCTGTATATTTTTGATATTTTTAAATAAAGAAAATTAAACATATTTTTAAATGTATATACTTTTAGATAATTAAGACCCCAATCCGAAATTTCCAATAGTTTTCTTTGAAAAAATTCACAAAAATGACCTTTTTCCGGCTCCTGGATTTATATCTCCCCTCAAATATTCATTGGTCGGCTAGATATTTCTCGAGGCTAATTTAAAAATTATAAAGCGTAAAATTCATGGGTGAGAAGCGGACGAAAAAATTCGATTTTTTAAATGAAAATTTGGATTTGTGGGAGGCTTGAGCGACCTCTAAACATTTTTTGACCACTCGCAAGTTTCGCGACAGTTTTTTTTCTTTAAAGGAAATAATTGGATGGTGAGAGAGAGGAAAAAAATAGAGCTCAAATTTGTGCCACTTTAATATACAGTCACATTTTTATTTCTTGTTGTATCGAAGCTTTTTTCATTTCCGTGTGTCTCTCGTTCTCTTTCTCTTTCTATCTGTTTTTTTGCACTTGCTAATAATACATGATTATTTGATTGGATGTAATTAATTCTATTTTATTTTATCTGGTTAATTTGTGGGTAGAGAAAAATAAAATCAATTATTTTAGTGAATAATTAATTTGATTTTTGCTTTCTTGATACAGAGTCAATTGTATTTGTTATTGTATTGAGCCTTTTTCATTTCCATGTATCTTCTTCTTTCTATCACGATTTCTGAATTTGCTAATATTTCACGATTGTTTGTTCAAGCATAATTCATTTTATTTTTATGTTGGTCATATGCAGTGACTTTTTTGTTTTCGTATTCAGTCTTTTTTAATTTCCTTGTATTTCTTTCTCTCTCCCTGTTTGTCGATTTGCTAATAATTAGCTATTACTTGTGCCCCTTCGACCAATCGGATAATTCGCTATCGTATTGTTTTTAAAATAAACAAATTTCATCAAAACTGATTTAGATAAAATAATATTTTATTTTTTATATATTAATTGGTTATATAAATATTGTATATTAATTAATATCATATATGATATTGAATTCTCAAATATTTAGAAAACGTGAAGAGTACTTAGGCTCCGGTTACGTTTGGTCAAAAAAATTCGAATACCAGCCAAAGAGTCAATTGCGAAAATGCACCAACGGTAAAGTTCAACGTAAGGCAAATAAAATGCAAATTCGAATATGCAAATATTTATCTCAGCTCATCTGTGTGAAACATCGGGTCACAATGCCCGGACAATCGAGAATATCGATGCTGCACTTTCGCACGTGCTCGTGGGGAAACGGTTTGCCGGATGTCCGGCGCGCCCCGTCGACAAAGATCATTATATTCACCGATAAAATATTCCGGAGTATTTCCGCGTTGAAAAAATCGTTGGGTATACAGTATATAGTATTTAATTATGAACACTATTTTTAATCACTCTAGACTCCGAATCGACTAAAGCTAAAGCGATCAGTATATTTGAGGTATTTCGTAGGGGCGTGAGGAGCGCCCTTTTGAATCATTGGTTAATAACATTGGCGCTTTACAAAAAAAAGTCACAATCAATTGTTATATCCAATGATAAACTGGTATTAAAAAATTGGCGCAAATTTATTAGATTTACACATTTTTTACATTTTCTCTGAAAAGTCGCCGCTACGAAAATTCTTCTGCCAGACGCATTTTTCCAAGTTTAATCATTAATTTTTCTTTAAACATTCGGTGACCCCCGTTTTTATTGCCGTAACGGAATCTTTAGATTTGTTACACGCGTGAGCGGTTTAGTGTATAAATGATTGTGTATAGATTATTTTTAAATACAATATTTTTATACACAATTAAATATAATTATAAAAAAAATGGTAGTGTATAAATTATTAGATAGAAATGTGACCAGCATGTGTTCTCCGTAAAACACCGTGTAATTGAGACGAAGGATAAGGGTGAAATTTTACCGATATATACTGGAATGTATTTTGACTTGATTACATAGACGAAAATCAGTTAACGGGTTAGGCCACAGTAAAGGGTATAAAATCATGTGCGAATTTAACAATATTGTTGTATGAAAAAGTGATTCACTCATAAAATTAATTACACATCTGTTTAGTATGAATATCAAGCTGTTACACTGAGAAAAAAATTCAGTTGGTTTAACAAAATGTATCTTTAAATACGTTCAACTTGATTTTTGATTGGCATAACAAACATTTTGTTAATCTAACGATAGTTTTAGTGGTGTGAAGTGTAGCTTATTTAGCTACAGTTCACACCACTAAAACTATCGTTAGATTAACAAAATGTTTGTTATGCCAATCAAAAATCAAGTTGAACGTATTTAAAGATACATTTTGTTAAACCAACTGAATTTTTTTCTCAGTGTAGAAAATACATTTTCTTTTCGATGTACAAAATGGCCGACTACTAATATTTTCGTTTGCTATCTTTTTTTAGGCCCTCCGCGGCGTGACATTTAGCATCCACAATTTTTTCCCTAGAACAAAAAACAAAAATATCAATCTACATTAGAATACCTAGAGAAGTACGTAGGGAATTTAAAAAATATTGTTTTATTCAAAAGTTGTAGGTCTTTGAACTCAAGAGATGAATTTTCAGCGAAAAATTTCATTATAACTGTTTATTAACTGCTCATACAATGAAAAGTTTTCGATTGATCAGAAATTCCGTACGTACTTCTCTGCGAAGTGCAATTAGGAACGTAACTTTTAAATTTGAAGTAAATCGAGTGAAAATTGTTGAAGTTATTTGTCACGCCAATTGGAAAAAAAGCTGTTTCGAGAAGTTTCGAGTAGACGGCTATTTTGTGTATAGAAAAAAAAATTATAACAGCTTGATATTTATGCTAAATAAATGTGTAATTAATGTTATGAGTCAATCACTTTTTCAAACGAAAAATAGTTGTTAAATTCGCACATGATTTTATATTCATTACTGTAGCCTAACCCCTTAATTGTTGAAGATTCGGGTAAGTGAAAGGAATACCTTTAAATATATATATATATATATATATTAGACTGATTAAAAAAAAAAAAAAAAAATTTCTGGATTCTCGTGCTATTGTTGGGCACTGATAAAACAAAATTTCTCTAAAAAGATGGGCGCGGTCACTCAATTTTTAGAGGTGGCTATCTCGACTTTTTTGTATTTGAATTTTTTTTAACGAACGTATTGCATTTAAACATAGTCATGGCTTCGGATTACGGATAAAAATCGGAAAAGTTTTGAGTTTGTTCTTTTACAAACATAACAGAGAAAAACTGACCATACGTCGAAGTGCACACGGAACGATGAAAGAAATTTTCGAACAATGGAAATGTGCTGAAATTCCAACGCGTCGATTGAATAACGCAATCTTGAAATCAATAAAACTCCATCTAGTCTGGAAACAACTTTTAAAAAATCGAGTTAAAAAGAATTTGCCGTCACAAATATCGAAGGAGCGTAAATTTAAGAGAGATTTGGACAAACTGTTCAACGTTGCACATTTTCTTTCTGCCCAAAATGTTAACGAACTTGAGAATGGCTGGGAAGAAATGTAAATGAGTTTGAAGATAATATAAGCGTAGCATTTTGAAAATGTAAATATACGATTTATGAATAAAAGCTTATAATTTAATTTTTCGTAAAAAGTGCAAAATGTTAATGCGTATAAATAAATCTACATGAATAACGAGAGTAGTATAGACGCCATTATTGATCTACCTGGATTTGAATTGTGAATATTGCACCCTTTTCAAATTGTTAGAGTTTATTTTTGTTACGAAAAAGCTGCTGGATGTGATTTTTATCCGTAATCCGAAGCCATGACTATGCTTAAATGTAATACGTTCGTTAAAAAAATTCAAATACAAAAAAGTCGAGATAGCCACCTCTAAAAATTGAGTGACCGCGCCCATCTTTTTAGAGAAATTTTGTTTTATCAGTGCCCAACAATAGCACGAGAATCCAGAAGGAACATTTTTTTTTGAATCAGTCTAATATATATATATTAATTCATAGTTTTCAAGTGAGAACATCATTTTCAATTATTTCAGATGTATCCAGGATTTGTGTGTGTGTATGTGTGTGTGTTTTTCTACCCATCGTGATCAAAGTTCGTCAAGGATTTAAAGAAACACGTTTTTGGGCCTGAAATGGCACAAACGCTATTAAAATGGAGAAAAACTATTTTTCATCGATTTTCCTTCAAAATTTTCTCATGAAATATCGTCCAAATTTGAAAACAAAAAAACGAAAATTTTCAACAAAAAAATTTGATTCTTTTTTTGTTCAAGTGGTCATACATTCGAAAATACAACATTGAGCGGCTTGCCGTGAGACATTTAGTCTAATTGTCCCTACCACCGGCATTTGCGTTAGCCAAAGCGTAGGAGGTTGCACGGCTGAGTCTGTTGCAGACCATTCGCGTTACCCAGAACTTGAAAACTATGAACTTTATCAAACGTTCTCACTTGAAAACTATGAACTTTGTCAAAAAAAATTTTTAACAAAAGTTTTTAGTTTTCAGCTGACAAATTTTTTGGCAATCAAAAAAAGTTATGTTTCCGTTTGAAAAAAACATGTCAGCCTTTGTAACGCCGCCATTTTGAATTTTGGCTCCTCAAATAAATGTTTTTCACACGTCCCCCTTCAATCCCTAGAAGTTTTGTTCCACACAATATTTCGTCCGAGCAATATTTTTCGAGAAAATTCAGGTGTAAGATTAAAATGGGACACCCCGTATATATACCAGGTGTGTAAGTATGAAACCGGAATTTGCCCATAGGTGGCGCTAGATGTCGATGCAGTTACCGACACATCACGTCAGCGGTGTCTTGTTATTGTATTGATATCCGACAAAGATTTCCAACTCACAATAACACGAGTTTCATTCAGTAGCATTAGTTTATTAGAGATAAACATGTCGAGTTTTGTGCCAACGAATTACGATTTGCCGACAGCACTACTTTTCTGTTTTCATCTGAAGAAAACCGCAGCCGAATCGCATCGAATGCTTGTGGAGGCGTTTGGTGAGCATGCTCTCGGTAAAACACAGTGTTTCGAGTGGTTCAAACGGTTCAAAAGTGGCGATTTTGACGTGAGGAACGAAGAACGTGGAAGACCGCCGAAAAAGTTTGAAGACGCTGACCTGCAAGCCTTGTTGGACGAAGACGACGCTCAAACACAACAACAACTGGCGGATGTACCTACGGTAATGATATGATACTTTGTATCATATCATTACAATAAACGTGTTTTTTCTGTACAAAAATTCCGGTTTCATACTTACACACCTGGTATGACGATTGCGAATAATTGCGCGATCGCGAAAACTGTTCAGCGTCGAAAGATAAAGGAGACAACATATGAGGTGTAAAATAAAAGTCGTGGTGAACCGTGAAAAGTGAGCAATGCAAGAACCGTTAGCCAAGGTCTTTCATTAATCCTAACCGGATCGATATTTTTTTTCATAACGGAAACTTCTGTGTACGCGTGTTACGTACCAACACCTACGTACGCACAGAATCATTCGATTTCGTGACCAGTCCTGCAGTTCCATGGGTTCAAGGCGAACAATCCCGTTCTTGAGTTACAATAATGTCATAATTTTCCCCTCGGATCTTCGTCCGCCTGTGACCTGGCGCCCAATCAAAAAAATTCGAGTCATTTTAATTTCACACCGACGACCTGTATACAATAATTTTTCCCCCAAAATGCCTCCGTTCCAAAAATTCGAGCCAAGCCATGAACAATTATAGTTTGCTCGATTCGAAATCTCACGTACGCGAAAATAAAAGCCCGCTTCGAAATCGCGGTGAAAGTGCAGACGGGACGAGATTCTCGGTCTCTCCATCGCGCGCATTGAAGCGGTTTCGAAATTTCGTACGAAATTCCAAATTCTCAATAATCAACGAAATCGAAAAGTGCTCGCGAGCCAGCGGCTCCCTCGAGAGCCCGTTTCGCCGAATCACTTGCGAATGTAATAAGACGAGTCCTTGAAACTATCCCAACGAAACTTTATTTGCCTTCCAGGTATTTCAATAGTGCTTGAGGATCTATTTTTCTTTTCCTCGGAACATTCAATTTGCTCAAATTATACGAATGATTTATCGCGGGGAAAAAAAAACTATTAGCGCGGTTCCGAAATTACTATTATATTAATACGAATAATAATATATAATTTTATAATATTATAACTAATAATACAATATTATTGATAACAATGATAAAAATAGTATCATTTATTTACAAGAAATTAAATATAGATTATAATCGGGTAAAAAACGATTAGCGCGATGCCGAAAGTGCTATTATATTAATAACAACAATAATATATAATATCATAATGCTGTTAATAATATTAACAGAATTATAATATTATTAACTAATAATAAAAATAATACCATTTACTTACAAGTCGTGGCAGACATGACATATAGATTATGGCTATTATCATTGTTAATACAAACCCAAACAATAATAATAATAATATAATTCATATTTACAAGCCTAGGCAGATATTATTATTTTTTTCTAAGATGATGATTACGGAAGTTAAAATTACTGCTATATTAAGAACAACAATAATCTATAATATTATAATATTGTACTGAAAAAAAAATCGTTCGTCCATCCAAAATTCAGTTGGTTTAACAAAATGTATCTCTAAATACGTTCAACTTGATTCTTGGTTGGCATAAAACACGTTTTGTCAATCTAACTGATAGTTTTAGTGGTGTGAACTCTAACTTATTAAGCATGTCTGAGCAACTGTTAAAACAACAAAATTTCGAGACAACAGAATGCATTTTGCACATTCAACGATTTTCTTTTCTCAGTGTGTAATTAACAATATCATATTATTTACAAGACATTATGGATAGATTCTGATCGGGCAAAAAACTATTAGGGCGGTGCCAAAATTACTATTATATTAATAACAACAATAATATATAATATTATTACATTGATGTTAATAATATAATATTATTAACTAATTATAAAAATAATATCATTTTTTTACAAGTCGCGGCAGAAATTACATATAGATTAGATATTACTATTATTAAAACAAACCCAAATAATAATCATAATAATATAACTCATATTTACAAGGCTAGGCAGCTATTATTATAGTTTTTTAAGATGTTGATTACGTCAGATGTATGATTATAACTTTTTATTATTAAGGGGTTACCCCCACTTGCGATTTTGAAAAAATCGTTTTTTTTTGTTGTATTTTTTTGAAGTATAAGTATCTGAGAATATGTCCTGAAAATTTCAAGTCGATCCGAACAAAATTAACTGAGATATGAGCGTTGAAAGAGAAGAATCCCATGTGTAAGCGACCGGAAATTGAAACTTTAAACGCGTTTTTCTCAAAATGGCATTTCTGAAGTCGGTGGCCAAGATTACTCGAACACTAATGAACCGATCTTCTTGAAATTTTGCAGGCTTATTTAATACATAAAAATGTAGTCTTTAATCGTTCAATTTTTTTGTTCGAAAAAAATGGCCGTTTTATAGCAAAAAAACGGCCGTTTTTTTTCGTTAAAATCGAACCATTAACTTTGACTGTCCGCCATTTTGTGAAAAATGAATATTTTTTAAAATCCTTCGATTAAAGACTAGTTTATACTTATATTTGACTAAATCCATCCGCATTTTTTTTCTTCAGATGATCCACTTCGCCGCAATGTTGGTCACCGCAAACCGTGTATATAAAAACATTATTTCATTGACGGCCATTTGCCACAAAACAATGTAATATTTTTCAATAAAAAAATTACTGAAAGTTCTTCAAGATGTGTTCTTTAAGATGGTATATTGATAGATTAAAAAAGTTTTGTAGTTTTCTTTAAAATTCATGAAAAAGCCCTTTTTTGCGCTACAAGTGGGGGTAACGCCTTAATAATAATAACAATAATATTCACATTCACAGAGTCAGGGTAGATATTATTATCATTATTAATTTCATAGATTATTGTTACTAGTATATGGCTGATTATTATAATCATTGTTATTGTAATTACGATAACAGTCATTACTTTGTGGGTCCAATACATTTCTCCCTTTCCCATCACGACTATTCGTTTTTTTTTTTCAAATGAGATAAAATTTGACTTCCCGAAAATCCCATGGGTAATGAAAGAAAATCGTGACCTCTTAATAATTTTAAATATCGCTTAATGACGACGAAAATATTTGAAAGCCCGAACCGACGTGATATTTTTCCGTAAGTATGTCAGTAGGTCAAGTTATAGGAGTAATTTTTACGCAGTTATATGCTATGAGGTATTTTTTATTATTCTTTTGGTACTTGAAAAAAAAAAACGATAGTGTACATTTACTTTCGCGTATCCGTTTTCATTATCCCGAAGTACAAATGCCGGTGCTCCGAGAATTTCACAAACGAAGGCTCGAGTAATTATGAAAATGATCGATTCCTCTCGCGACAGTTGGCGGACTCGTGCCTATATGGGCGCGATGGAAAAGTGGTTTCTGTGACGCGTAGAACTTTGTACACGCGGGTAGCGATATGTCAGTGACGGCGAGAGAGAGAGAGAGAGAGAGAGAGAGAGAGAGAGAGAGAGAGAGAGAGAGAGAGACGGGGGAGAGAATGAAGGGGGGGGGGGAAGAGACCGGTGATGAAGAGGGAGTGAGGAGAGAATAAAAATGGAGGATTGACATGGGTTGTGCGACCTTCGTGTGCTTTCAAAAGTTTAGCGATCGGAACATGCTTCGATCGCGTGAGACTGTCGGGAATCGCCCGCGGAGATCGATTGGAAAAAGCCTTGCGTAGCTATGCAGGCATGAGGGACGTCTATAGCTATAGATATGCGTCTAGATGCATAGGCATATCGCTTTCCTCCTCTCTCTTTCTCCCTCTCTCTCTCTCTCTCTCTCTCTCTCTCGGTCTCTCCCCCTCTCTCTCTCTCTTTCTTTCACGATCTATGTCTATGAATTCCTTCACATTTCACGGTCATTTGCACGCCTTTGACTAATCGGAAGTTATACTTATCGCAAAGTTTTCTTATCAGAATGAATCAAACGATCGCTCGTTTCATCCAAGAGGAATTTCCATGGAAAATCTGACAGAACTAAGAAGAAGCAGTTGGCTACTTTCTGGAATGAATTTAGAATATCAAGGATGAATCTACAATATCTACAACTGAATTCAAATTGTCTGGAATTAAACACACAATGAATAAAAGGTGAAACACGTTTAGTACTATAAATCATGAAAAATAGGAAATTATTAATAGGGGAAATGGTGGATATCTAAGAAAACTAGGCTATCGAGAATACGTGCAACACCGACAATATTTAGAATATCTAGCATATCTAGAATACCTAGAACATTTAGAAAACTTAGCATGAGTAGATTGCCCAGAGAATCTGGAACATCTAGAATATCTGGAGCATCCAGAATGTGTCGAACATGCAGAAGTTATAGAATATCTAAAATATCTAGAACATCTAGAATACCTAGAGTACGTAAAACATTTAGAAAACTTCGCATAAGTAGATAATCCAGAAAATCTTGAGCATCGAGAATATCTAGAATATCCGGATAATATAGAATACCTAGGATATTTATAAATTCTAGAATGTATAGAATATTTAAAATATATAGAACATGTAATATGTCTAGAATATTCTGAATATCCAAAGTGTCTAGAATATTTAGAATATCTGGAATATCTAGAAAGTCTCGAACATGCAGAACATCTAGAACATCCACAATTTCTAAAATATCTAGAACATCTAGAATACCTAGAATACGTAGAACATTTGGAAAACTTGGCATAAGTAGATAATCGCGAAAATCTTGAACATCTAGAATATCTAGAATATTCATAATATCTAGATTGTTTAGAAGATTAAACATATATAGAACATGTAAAGTGTCTAGAATATTCTGAATATCTACAATGTCTAGAATATTTAGAATATCTAAAATGTCTAGAATATTCTGAATATGTGGAATATTCTCGACTTCCAGGATATATTGCTGCCTCATTCTTCGAGATTTCTTTCGAAATACCTTCGTCAACGAAATTTGTTGCTTTTTGTTTAATTTTTTGCAACCACGTGCAAGAACTGTGGCACCAACAGCGAAAAATATTGACCACGAAAATGTATTTTTACAAAAGACGAAGTTGCATTGAAGAATAATTGCTCAAGATAACCTAACGCGAATGCCCCTCGTTTGATGCCTGCGGTATATTATGCAAAACGAAATATCTGTCGTCGTGCACGCACGGTGGACGCGGCGATGACCGTAAAAACAAAGAATCGCGACTGCATCTTTCTACAGCTTCGTCACTCAACTCGCCCCTTCTTTCTCTCTCGCTGACGTTCTTTGGCACAAGCTTGCATATGATGTGAGCAATGTGCATCGGACACCGACATGACGAATCAGCGAAATTGACGAGCGCCATGCGAAATGGTTTCTCTCGGTTGTTTCAAGCTCAGTTGTACTCGCTAACTCGAACCATTTTTATCATTGTAGACGTCTGAGTAGGCGTGATATTTTAATGTGTTTAAATAATAATGGAAATTGGCCGAAAATGCATTTTGCGGAAAAAAATGAATTTATATAAGATTTTCTCAGGGTCCTTGTGCTAACACAATACAGTGCTGGATTGGGAAACGAGTAGCTATCAAAAACCATAAGGAAATACGAAGGAATATTTAAAATAAAAAACTAAAATAAAATACATATTTTCATAATGTTTGGAATGATTTTCGAGAGTGGACTTTCTTTAATATTTTATTTTTGTTTCCCATAAATTGATATTTACTCCGTTCATTTATTGACATTTAAAAATCTTCTCAGGGTAAAATCCTGACGATGTTCTTAAGTTTTTTTTGTCGAAATTTACATATGAACATATTACATTATTTTTTAAATGTATATTTAATTTTCAAGATCAAAACTCACAACTACTGATTTTTTAAAAGTGTTTCTACTTAATTTTAATAAATACTGATCTTAGAGATAAATATTTCCCACAAAAGTTGTAGCCTATAAAGGGATTAATATTTTATGTTTTATACAGTTTTTCTCTAAAACGAATCTGTTTCGAGAAAAATGGGGTAATGCTCCAATGAGTACATTTAGCTAAACTCCATTCGTTTCGATATTATCTATTTCGCACTTTACCGCGGGAAGGTCGGAGTTTGTTTGGGTTTGTTTGTTGTATGGTGTGTTGTTTGTCGTTTGCGTTTGTTCGTTGTGTTGTGTGTTGTTTGTTGTTTGCGTTTCTTTGTTGTGTTGTGTGTTGTTGGCTTGGTTTGTTTTATGTTATTTGGGTTTGTTTGTTGTGTTTTGTGTTGTATGTTGTTTGTGGTTTAGGTATGCGATTAGTGTTAAAGATCAAACTGCAACCTTCCCGCGGTAAAGTGCGTAAGTAGATTATATCGGAAGTAATGGAGTTTAGGAAAATGTACTTTTTGGAGCATTATCCCATGTTTTTCGCAACAGATTGGTTTTAGACAAGACTTGTATAGAACATAAAAGATCAATCTTTTTATAGGCTATAACTTTCGTTTGGGTTTGGGATAATGCTCCAATAAGTACATTTTGCTGAACTCCATTGGTTTCGATATTATCTACTTTGGAGCTTGTTTGGGTTTGTTTGTTGTGTTGTATGTTGTTTGTCGTTTGCGTTTGTTTATTGTGCTGTGTGTTGTTTGTTGTTAGCGTTTGTTTGTTGTGTTGTGTTTTGTTTGGGTTCGTTTGTTGTGTTGTGTGTTGTTTGTTGCTTGTGGTTTAGGTATGCGTATAGCGTTAGGGGCTATACCAGTGTGACATTTTTAAAAAATCTTTTTTTTTTTGGCTTATACAACAGTTTATACTTTCAAAAATATCATTATAATTTATATAATTTATATCAACATAATTTTATCTTGCAAAAACCGATAGTTAAATCTTTAAACGCGTTTTTTTCGAAATGAGATTTTTCACATTTGCTGACGTAACTCAAAGAGCAATTATCCGATTGACGTGAAATTTGAACCGAGTACTCTTGAATATATTTACTCTACAATGGCGTAGGATATTTTTGATTGGATGAAAATTGACGATTTGGCATTGAAAGAAACGACCATTTTATAGGCAAGAAAACAGACTTTTTTCATCATTACGCCATTTTGTTAGATTTTGATATTTTTCGAAAATCCTACGTCATTATGCAGGAAATAGCTTCCAGTTTAACGACATTCTTTCCTTTTCGGTTTCATCTACTCAATCGGCCGGAATCATGTCAGCAGTGGAGGAACTTTTTTTTTGGCGCCTCCGAAGGTAGCTCATAAGTCAAATAAGTCAAAATAATATAGATCAAATATAGCCAAATATATTCGTAATTTTCCGAAACATTTAATTGAGTAATTTTCTTCCAAAAAATTCTCGAAAATCACCCAAATTTTCAGCGTCCACACTGGCATAGCCCCTTAAATATCAAACCGCAACCTTCCCGTGGTAAAGTGCGTATGTAGATTATATCGAAAGTAATGGAGTTCAGAAAAATGTACTTTTTGGAGCATTATCCGATTTTTCTCGAAACAGATTGGTTTTAGACAAATCTTGTATAGAATATAAAAGATCGATAATTTTATAGGCTACAACTTTTGTGCGAAATGTTTTTCTCTAAGACCAACATTTATTACAATAAAATAGAAAACCTCAAAAAAATCAATTTTCGTGAATTGTGACCTTGAAAATAAAATTTGCGGGTATCTTCACTATCATATTCGTCATCGTCAAGTGAAAATACATAGGTACACAAAATTCGAAATTAGTCGGAGGTATGTCCTTTTCGGAACTTGATCCTTTTATTTTTTTCAATTTACTTCATCAAAGAGTTCAACGGCTCGACCAGTCAAAGTAACGCACGGATCGATCGTGTATAATTGTCGGCCGAGTTTCACACGTGTGTACGTTGGTACGTCAAAGTTCCAGCAACTTCTCATTTCAGTATCATCGGTCATCATTTATCAGACATATGTTATTTTAAATCGTCAGTGGTTTCGGTATGTATCGATCATTTCTTTGCAATTCCGCGAGCTCCGCCTAATGGTAGACGAGTCGTCTGGAGAAAATAAAGAAGATCGGTATAAGAAGAGAGGAAAAAATTGAGCTAACGGATCAAAAATCCGTTAAGGGAGATCGACCCGTGGATCTCTCATCCAGCAATGCCACATACAAGCACACACACAGGCGTACAGAGGTCGACGTACTTGTCGATTTTGTTCCTACCCGTTGGGAGCTGTGCGCATCTCGGCCAAGACTCGAACCGATTTCTTCAAGCTTTGTCCTCCTTCGGTTGCCATTTTTATTGATCAGAAACGTGGACGGCTTGACGAGAAAGTTTTTCATTTGGCGATATAATGATTGTGCAATTAACGGGTTACCCCCACTTGCGATTTTGAAAAAATCGATTTTTTTTATTGCATTTTTTTTTAAGTATAAGTATCTGAGAATACGTCCTGAAAATTTCAAGTCGATCCGAACAAAATTGACTGAGATATGAGCGTTGAAAGAGAAGAATCCGTTGTGTAAACGACCGGCTAATTGAAACTTTAAACGCGTTTTTCTCAAAATGGCATTTCTGAAGCCGGTGACCAAGATTACTCGAACACTAATGAACCAATCTTCTTGAAATTTCGCAGGCTTATTTAATACATAAAAATGTAGTCTTTGATCGTTCGATTTTTTTTTTCGAAAAAAAAAATGGCCGTTTTATAGCCAAAAAGCGGCCGTTTGTTTCGTTAAAATCGAACCATTAACTTTGACTGTCCGCCATTTTGCGAAAAATGAATATTTTTTAAAATCCTTCGATTAAAGACTAGTTTATACTTATATTTGACTAAATCCATCCGCATTTTTTTTTCCGATGATCCACTTCGCTGCAATGTTGGTCACCGCAAACCGTGTTTATAAAAACATTATTTCATTGACGGCCATTTGCCACTGAACAATGTAATATTGTTCAATAAAAAAATTACTGAAAGTTCTTCAAGATGTGTTCTTTAAGATGGTATATTGATCGATTAAAAAAGTTTTGTAGATTTCTTTTAAAAAAATCATGAAAAAGGCCTTTTTTGCGCTACAAGTGGGGGTAACGATTTAACCGACACTGGTCGGGGTTCGGCTGCGGCGGTACTTCGAGTTAAGGCCGGAGCCTGAATTACAAGGCCCGAAAAATCGTTATTTTATTGCTTCAATCGATTGATAAACTATCCAATATTATATTTACAAAGTTACAGAGGTCAATTGTAAATATTTTCGAAGGTACAAGGCCAAAAGCAGAGGAGCGATTGATATTTGATATTGATATTTCTTTCTATTGAAAACTTTGAAGTGCGTTTTCTTCAGTTTTTATTTTCAAAATTTTACCAAATTGGTGGGCGTGATGGCAAAAAAACTAAACGACCTATTGAATCAAACCAATGTTTATTTTTTTCAGTATGAAAATCTCTTCTAAGTGTACTAAAAAAGTGGTTGAAAAAGTATTTTTAAATAATTTTTATCGCACGTCAAAGTGTTTTTTTTAAACATAATTTTTTTAAACCTAAGAAAAGTTATAATTTCACGATTTTTAAAGCTTTTTCTTGATTCACCCAGAAGAAAAATATATGACAATTGAACAGTTTATCGGTTTTTTTACTTCAGTCAAGAATTACGAGCTCCATCTTTCCCGCCGATTGGGGAATGCAGTGGCAAGACGCACATGAAATAGACTGATCAATCTGCCGTCATTTTTGCTTTATGTTAAATTTTTTTTTACACATTTCATATATATATGAAAAAATAGCTCAATGTTTACTGGGATAACTTGTTTTTTTCCTTCTAAAAAAATTCTCGAAAAAAAGCTTTTTCGGACCTTCTAATTCAAGCTCCCGTCTTAAGGGGCTATAACAGTGTGAAAAGCTTCAGCTTCTAAGCAGGCTTTATTCGAAGAAGAGGATCCATTGTACGGGCCAGGTATAGTTGATTAGCAGTTTTTATGGTAAATATCATTTTATCTTGCAAAAATCGATAGTTAAATCTTTAAACGCGTTTTTCTCGAAATGAGATTTTTCAAATTTGCTGCCATTGTAACTCAAAGAGCAATTATCCTATTAACTCGAAATTTAAATTGAGTACTCTTGAATATATTTACTCTACAATGACGTAGGATATTTTTAATTGAATGAAAATTGACGATTTGGCATTGACAAAAAAACGACCATTTTATAGACAAGAAAACAGACTTTTTTTTCACAACTACGCCATTTTGTTAGATTTGGATATTTTTCGAAAATCCTACGTCATTGTACAGGAAATATCTTCCAGTTTAACGACATTTTTTCCTTTTTCGGTTTCAGCTACTCAATCGGCCGGAATCATGTCAGCAGTGGAGAAACTTTTTTTTTGGCGCCTCCAAAGGCAGCTCATAAGTCGCTTGGATCTCAATATTTTTCTATGAAAAAATTATGTAATATAGATCAAATATAGCCAAATATATTCTTAATTTTCCGAAACATTTAATTAAGTTCTTTTCTTCCAAAAAAATTCCCGAAAATCACCTAAATTTTCAGCTTTCACACTGGTATAGCCCCTTAAACAGCACTGTGCGTGGCCGATACTCGGAGCGGTGACCGCTTAGAAAATCTGCCGGGCTATAGGTCGGAACTCAGGAAAATAATTGTGTCATTATTGACGATTCGTAATCTAAACCTTCCCCTTTTGATTGTGTGCAAGATTAATTTATTGAAAATTATTCCTTGCCACGATTATTAGCAATTACCGCTCGATCGGTTTGCAAGAGGAGCGATGATGGCGAAATATAAAGAAGCGCGCTTTTCACGCTGGCAAGGACAACGACGAATGCCGAATGCGGGAACGATTGAAACAATGGACTTCCGGTCTCATAATGGGATTACAAACGCGGCAGATGAGTCGTTGCTTTAGCTTCATCATCCCGCTTTTATCTTCTCAGACTCCTGTATTATACATGAGAATTTCCGCATACGCAGATCTCTAGCAATCTATCGAAGAAAGAAAAAATAAATTAATCCCTGGTGTCTCGTGGATAAGCAAGACACTTTAATTTTTATAAAATCGGCATTTTCAAAATTAAACAGACCTGCTGGAGTCGATTTTTCTCAATTGGCTTTATTCAATCAAATTAAAAGGATTTGATACGTTATTTATATACATAAATACATATATATGTGTGTATATATATATATTTATTTATTTATTTATTTATATTTGTGGGCGTGTGTATGTGTGTGTGTTTGTGCGTGGGTGTGTGTGTGTGCCTGTATGTAATTTTTCAATTAATAATACAATCGACTATATTTATTATGTTATATATAATACTTTTTTAAAATAACAATTGAGTATTTTATTTCTGTTACTAATACAACGAACGTTATATTTATAATAATACTGACACATTTCCATTAAAAATAATATTGCACATATATTTAATTCTATTACAGAAACAATGAAAAATTCGTTATCCATTTGTAGATTTTTATAATAATTCATACTTGTGGTGATTCCTTACCATAATAAAACATATTAATATTAATACTGGCAAATAAAAATTAAATGTTCTTTTTAAATATAATTTAAATATATTTCAAGACCTTAATTACCTATCAGAAATATTGAACTGTATATTCGTATTGAGTATTGCTCATTATACAAATATGTGAATGAAAGGCAATAAATATCTCATTTTTTTTATAATAGAATTGAATAAACATAAAAAATTATTTTTAATGCGAAAACGTTAATATTGCTGTTACTATAACTTTAATTACATTAATAATAAATATTAAGCACTCAATTATTAGTTTAGTTTTTTCGTATTATATACAAGCAAATGTATTATTGATTGAAAACTGATATATATATATATAGTTGTTGGACTTGTTTTTTCACTTACTCTCTCACGCGGGCCATGAAAATAACAATAAAAAGCCTGGCGCAACGATTAGGATTTTGGTTAAGCGTCTTACATATCGATGAGTATGCACATGCGTATTTTACAAACGTTCATATATATACACACACACACACACATACACATAGAATATACATTTATATATATATATATATATATATATATATATATATATATATATATATATATATATATATATATATATATATATATATATATATATAGTTACGAACACAAATGTATATATACATACACATACACACACATATATGCACACATAGAATATACATTTATATATGGTGGGCCGAGAAGGAGCCACTGGTGTACGAGCCAGACTGCAGACGACAGTGACACGGTTACGAGGTAGCCTTGTATATGTCGCGTTCCGTGATCCGCGATATACCAACCGCGAAGCTTCATGAGCACACGTTATTATGCGTTTCAGGTGCGTATTACACGCATATATAGAATAAGCCGAGTCTTTTATTTCACTTTGAGCACTTCTCTGGCTCGTGTAATTTTCTTCGGTGCAAACATATATATATATATGAGGCATTACACGTGAATCCGGTGGACTTTTTCCCTGACCCCCGCCAATTCGATTTATATTTTTTTAATCTGATTTCATTGGCTCTAAAAGACATCATGATTTTTTTTTACATTTTTCGAAACAACCTTCAGTGAAAAAAAATTCTCCGAAAAAGGCGCCCCGATTTAAAAATCTGAAGAAATTCCCAAAAATGCGTGATTATATGTAAACAAATTTCAAGCTATCACCCACAGTGGAAGTATGATTTTTTCTGTGCTTTCTGAGCGATTAACGTTAAAAGAAATCCGAAAAATTCAAGAACCGCTTACTTCGGGCGGATACTTGAATATTTTGTTACCCACAATGAATTTTTTTGACCATTTTTGAATAAACAAATCACAATTATGGACCTTGAACAGTTAGCAGTCAATTTTTCGGATGTTTTTTAACGTTAATCGCTTAGAAAGTACAGAAAAAATCATACTTCCACTGTGGGTGATAGCTTGAAAATTTTTACATATAATCACGCATTTTTGGGATTTTTTTTTCAGATTTTTCAATTGGGGCGTTTTTTTTCGGAGAATTTTTTTTTTTTTACTAAAAGTTGCTACGAAAAATGTAAAAAAAAAATCAGAGTGTCTTTTAGAGTCAATAAAATCAGATAAAAAAAATGAATTGGCGGGGGTCAGGGAAAAAATCCACCGGATTCACGTGGAATACCTCACATATATCCTGCACCGAAACTTTTCAGTGCGAAAATTATTCGTTTCCGTTCGATTTCTTTGTTCCGGAAGTGCCGACTGAAATAATATTTTCGGAAGGCAAAAACATGGCAAGAGTACGATTTCCCTGGTGCCACAATTTGATGGTAAATTTTACGTTATCAAGTAAAAATAAACACAATTTGAAGAGTGATAAAAGTCAATATTACGATTATTTTGCGTTAAAATTTGAATTTTTCGTTAGTTTTTATAAATTACGGTTTTATCGAGTTTGAAAATGTTGTCTTTGCTCATCGCAAAGATACTTTTATTTTATTATTAATAATGAAAATGAGGGTAATTCTTTAGATAAGTGACTTTTTCGAAAAATGAGCCTACATTTTTTGCCATTTTTTCGTTTATTGTGTTTTAAATGATGATATTGAATGATGAATGAGTCGGGGAGGCGAAATTCACCCCCCTCCCCCCCCCCCCCCCATAAAATGTTATGGGGTTTTGAAGTTCGCAGAAACAAGTGATAAAATAGGGCATTTTTGAACTATTCGACGCCTATATTAGGGGTGGAGGGTGGGGGGATTTATAAAAGAAGCCTTCCTGAGTACAAACAAACCCAACCCCCTCCGGCGTGACAGGATTGGGTTTCTTTAGGTTTGTTTGTATTCAGGAAGGCTTCTTTTATAAATTCTCTCTCATTTGGGTTTCAATACAGGAATTTTTGAAAAATTCGAAAATATTTGTAAGGTTTTTTTGCCCGTGAAAAAATTGTCACCGAAAAATGTCAGTTTCCCCCGAGTGAATATCATTATTTATAAGCCAATAAATGATAAAATAGTAACAAAAAAATGTTTGGCTCATTTTTCGGAAAAGTCACTTATCTAAAGAATTACCAAAATCAGGCAAGGTAATTTCGAAATGTATAGTTTGAGCAGTATCTGAAAAATCCAAAAATATATTTTATATAAGACCACCACGTTTTCCTCGCTTATAGGTTCATCAAGGCAGGGAGCAAAATAGCACTTTTAACCGCTAGCAGTCAAAAGAGAGATTAAAAGTATACTGTTCAGCCCCTTCGAACTCATAAGGCTCCAAAGTGACTCCTAGGCCTTAAGGGGTTATATACAGTTAACATTTTCGAAAAATCGATTCTTTTTCAATTTTATTTTCGTAATTTGCATATATTTAAGTACACACACAGAACATTTCTTGTCAATCCGGCGAATATTCTCAAAGTTACACGCACATTTGAAATGACGTGTCAGAGCGTTCGAAAGTGCTTTTGAAACTTTAAACTTGTTTTTTCTCAAATCTGTGTTTTTAACGTCGGTGAGGAAAATTTCACGGAAACGGCTGAACCGATCAGCCTCAAATTTTATCACAATCGTTTCAAGTATATTTTTCAGTAATTAATCGAAGGTTTTTTCTCACCGATAAATATTTTCCATTTTATGAACAATTTGAGGCCTACATTTTTGTGAAAAATCGATTTCTTTTGGAAGCCGCCATTTCGTTAAAAAATATTATTTTTCAGTTACAAGATAATCCATTACATTAAAGAAATAGTTTTGGTTTTTTCATTTTGGATTATCTAGTCCAGAATTATCGCGCTCACCGAGAGACGCCTTTTTTTAAAGGTGCTCCCGGAGATCAGCTTTCAAAATAATTATTTTTACAAATAAAAAATGTTAAAATACAGTTAAAAGTTACCATAATATGTGTACAGATTTTTACGTTAATAGATTTAAAGGCCTTGTCAAGAAAAATTCTTGAAAAATCGATCTTTTCGATCGATTCGAAACAAATCGATCTTTTCGATCGATTCGAAACAAATCGATCTTTTCGATCGATTCGAAACAAATCGATCTTTTCGATCGATTCGAAACAAATCGATCTTTTCGATCGATCTTTTCGATCGATTCGAAACAAATCGATCTTTTTGATCGATTCGAAACAAATCGATCTTTTCGATCGATTCGAAACAAATCGATCTTTTCGATCGATTCGAAACAAACCGATCATTTCGATCGATTCGAAACAAATCGATCTTTTCGATCGATTCGAAACAAATTTATCTTTTCGATCGATTCGAAACAAATCGATCTTTTCGATCGATTCGAAACAAATCGATATTTTCGATCGATTCGAAACAAATCGATCTTTTCGATCGATTCGAAACAAATCGATCTCGAAACAAACCCAAACAAACCCAAGCAAGTTTTTTACTCATGAGAAAAAAAGATCATAGAATTTTTGCGTGTTTCCAATTACCGCTGTAAGTGCTGATATTTGCTTAAGGGGTGACACCACTGTAATCGTCTTTTTTTTCGTCGTTACAAATACGAGCATAATAATATTCGAGGATGTTATTAATTATATCTTCAAGCGAACAAAAAAAATGTATATTAAACGTTTATAAAAAATCAATAGTATAAGTGACGCAAATTTGAGTGTGGATTTTTTTTTTCATTTCGATCAATTTACACGAGTATAGCTAGAGAAATACACAGAGGATTTTGAAAACATTCATTTTTGTGGAATTGGCAAGCGTGTAAAGTAAAAACTCAAATTCGAACAGAAATA
Organism: Ophion obscuratus; assembly: GCA_964007375.1. NCBI lineage: Eukaryota > Metazoa > Arthropoda > Insecta > Hymenoptera > Ichneumonidae > Ophion > Ophion obscuratus. The sequence goes on from OZ023323.1 coordinate 19,877,665, forward strand.
AGAGACAATCATGCGTTAATGAATAATGTTATAATTAACTCATGGAAAATCGCGTACGTAATTCTCTTCGGAATGTTATTTTAAAGATGTGCTCGAAATTCGGAGTGAATAGCACGAAAATTGTTGGAGTTGTGCCTCTAATTTTTTCCCCCTTATTCTAGATGGTTCAAAGCATCTCTTGATTCTTCCTTCACACACTTATATTTAGCCACGCCTTTGTCACACTGGGTCGATTTGACCCGGATAATATTTCATCCACGTGCCCTTAACGCCACAAGATCGATTTTTATTGAGAAAAATCCGGTATACACTTCAAACATTTCTTAATATGTCTGCATAATTAAAATTCGTTGAGTATGAAATTAAATTGTTGTAAAAAATTATTGAAAACTTTCAGTTTTGGGAAAGTGAGCATTTTCATTCAAATTCGTCAGGGTAAAAATGACCCAGTGTGTCAAGGAAGGCAAATTTTATTCGCTTTTTATGAAGCGAATGGAAAAAATCGATTTTTTGAAAATTCTACAGTCGTTATACCCCTTGAGGAAGCCGAAACGATAATTTTTTTATCTGGAAATTCTCATTGTATCGTTTCAAAAGTCAGGGATCAATAGACAAAACTTGGCTCCACGGATACCGTACTGTCTTCACAAGAAGGGAAGAGATTACAAGTATTTAATAAGAAGGATGAAAATAAATAAATAAAAATGTTATTTTGCTGAAAAATTATCGACGCCCAGCAAGACACTTGATTATTGCAATTAAGGGGCATCACAAGTGTGACTGTCGAAAAAGGGTGATTTTCGGGAATTTATTGACAGAAAAGTATTGCATCGAATATTTTGGAATTTCGAGGATATATTTGTGTATAAATTGTGTATATACGGTCATTTTTTTTGTATGAAAATATTCAATTTTCAGCGAAATAGGCGCCGTCTTCCAAGTCTCCAAAAAAAAGTTCTCCAACTGTTGCAGTGATTGCGGCCTTCAGAATGCTCAAAATCAAAACACAAAAAAGTCCGTTAAACTAGAAGATATTGCCTGTATAATGACGCAGGATAGCGAAAAAAAATCAAACGACATGGCGGAGTTATAAAAACTTGCAAATTACGCTTAAAAATTTGATGGTTTTTTACAAAACTGGAATGTCATTGTATGAAGAAACAAATGCTAAATACGCTCAAACAAGATTCAAGTCGATCGGATGATTTGTATTTGAGTTAAAACTGCAGCAAATTTGAAAAATGTCGTTTTGAGAAAAACTCGTTGAAAGATAAAAATATTGATTTCATTGTTATAAATCGATAAAAGTGTGAGTCATAGTATATTAAGGTATGCCTTGAAGGTACAGACGATCGAAAAATGCCATCGAAAAAAAAATCGATTTTTTGAAAATGTCACACTAGTGGTGTCCCTTAAATGTCCGGAAGTTGACCGATCTTCGGCTTTCAACGAAATCCTGCCGAGACCGTGACAAATAATTTCCGAATGAAACTCACGATTGCACGCGAGCGCGGAATCGAAATAAGACGAGATCCGAAGAATCGTCCTCGGGGTGGCTCTCTCGACCTCGATCAGTTTCCTGCTCTTCGCTCGGATCGATCGCTAATTACCGATCGAAGAAGATGCGAGGTCGATCGCGCGTTTGCGAATCGCCGCGAGACTGACAATGACGGTAATGGATAATTGCAACAATAACAACGACGAAAAAAAAAGAGAAGGAGAAGAAAACAAAGAAACAAGGCAAGGCCAACGTTCTGTTTTTTTTTCTCGGCAGTTCCAATTGTTTTCGGCACTTTTCATCGCCGGGACGTTTAACCGTTCAATCTGGACGGCGAATCCCGTAAGGAATTTGATACGTTTATCCATCTGTTAATAACGAATGATTAAAGTTATTTTTTTGTCGAATATCGAATCTTTTTTCCACAAATTAACATTTTCAGAATTTTTAGAATTTCAAAACAGTACCTGGTCATCCGAAAGTTTTATTGTATTAAGGAGGTTGGAGCGATTGAGTTGAGTCAATTGACGGTTTATTCATTTTTTGTTTCAATGAACCTCAAAAAAATGCATACGACGTACAGATTTATTCTATATATGCTAATCTTTTAAATATATAATTAAAGGGCACAATTATGCATTTTAACATATTTATTACGTAAAGTAGAAAAACTTTTGTGTTACTACCAACTTGAAAAAAACATAACATTATCGATGATTATTATGAAAAGCTACGACAAAGAATTTTTTATACAATTCACAATGAAATTTTGAGTAATTCATAATTCTGCCTATTCATATTTACGTCACGAGATCATTGGCCCGTGGTTTACGATGGGCAAGATGAGGATTTTTTTTTTCTAAATGTTCACAAAGGTTCATTTTGCGTTAATTCGTTGTTACAAATGGTTTATCTTGGTGCTAAATAACAATAAAAATTACATAATCTTTAGTGTGAAAGTCTTGCCCATCTAACCGCACGTTAAATTACATACATTAAACTATTTTTTATCTCTGGTGTTTGGTGGTGAAAAAAGTTCAAAAAATTCGTAAAAACTCAGTATAGTGTAAACAATAACATGTATTTTTTTAAATTAAATTTAACCTTGGATTGTGGCTCACGCTCCAACCTCCTTAAAAGAACATTTTTGTACTTTTCGTTGGAGGTGAGTCGCCAGAGCCACCTACACCGATAGGCCGTCCAGCAACGGCGGCACTTTGTTCAAATTATAATAATTTCATTGTTTATCGGTATTTTCCAATAAAATAAATACTCAAACTTGGCAAGACTAAGTGCACACAAGACTGTGTGTAAAAACAATAAAAATCAAAAACTCAACCAACAAATCAAAATAAAATCAAAAACTCAAATAAAAAAATTCATCAACAACTCAAAATCGAAATCAAAAACTCAAACGAACAAATCAATCAAAAACTTAAAATAAGAAAAAAAAACATCAATCAAAAACTCAAACTTGGCAAGACAAAGGCAAACTTGGTTGTGTGTAAAATCCCGACATCGACATTCCAAAACTTTCATCAGAAAAAAATATTGATAATCAGTCTGTTTTTTGGTCCCTAGGAAATGCAAACACGAAACTGACAAGACGCCAAACTTCTTGAAAAAAATAAATAAATAAATAAACAAGCAACAACAACGAGCGTGATTAAAAAAATACAAAAGTTGGATGCTTCAAGGAAAAGACAAGACTTCGAGAAAACATGGTAAAATCATATTTTCCGTACATTCCTGACAATCCAGCCCCGACACGCGCCTCTTGTGTATATTTCTATCGTCAATCGCGGCTTTTGCTTTCAGAAAAATCCACGCTGCAGCGAAAAATATCGCGCTTCGACGATTTTAGACAAATCATCATCGACTCCTCCGTAATTTCGACGTTTAAGAGGCAACGCGGTAGCACGAAACCGAACAAGGTCAGCCTGAGGCAACAAAAACGTTGCATAACTATTGCTGCGATCGGTCATGCTTCGCGGAGCGATGCCATTCCGATGTTTCTTCTTCGTACGTCTTTCTCGATTACAATTCTACGGTTCTATTTCGCTCTTTCTCTCTCTATACCTCGCCCTTGCTCTCTCGCGATTCTCTGTGAGTGGACGAGAGAAAAACATCATTCAAACTTCAGGAGAGATTTTATTTCTATGGAATGGACGAAAAAATCTGACAATATAGCATTTTAATTAATTTGAATAATGTAGAATACATTTCTATTATTTTTATTTTCAATTCCCCTTCGGTTTTTCACAAACCTGAATTTTTACATGAACGCCACACTTTTTGATTCACTCTTTCCAGTTCCATAGAGTCGTTCAGCCTGTGGGGTGTTGCCCACAGTCGTCAATTTGCTTGGGGCACAAAAAAATGTGGTGACACAGGACATTTTTACTCCATTTTAATTGCACTTATCATCGGGAACTGTTATTCTGAGATCTACGTACAGGGTGTATGGGCTTTTTTTAACCCTTTTTTGGGACCCAAAATCCATTTTTTAATATTAATAATGATCATTTTAAAAATATTTTTTATATTTATCCTTAACCGAAAAAAGACAATATTCATAATAACAATAATAATATGGAATTAATCATTATGATTGATAATTATAATATGTAATTATAATAGTTACATAGTTACCCCCCCCCCCTTAATTCTACATGGTTATTATGTTTTATCCTTGGTCTTTTTTCTATAGAGAAACTGAAAAAAAATATATTAATAATGATTATTATTAATTATACATAAGAATAATAATAATTATTATTACTATTATAATTATTAATCATAATGAAAGTATTGTGATGTAAAAAGGGAAGAACAGACGGGAGGTGTAAAAACCCGCAACAGTATACATGTGGTATAAAAATGTTACTTATTAACGGCGGGGTAAAGTTAATTCGGCGAAAAAAGGGCATGTTTTTAAGATTTTTTTTTAGCGTAACGAATAGTGTTCGTTTATTGAAAAATTTACATATAATAAAGTAACATTTGAACAATATTCTCCTAAATTTGCATTGCAAAATATTCAAAATTGAGCGAGTGAAAATTAAACCCCGGAGGCGCCTCGAAAAAAAGTTGGTATGCGGTGTGCACCATAACTCGTAACAGAATCATTTAAAACAAAAAAATCAAAATGCATTTGTTAAAGGAGATGTTTCTCGAGGTAATGACGGGAGGATTTTTTTTTTTTTCGATTTTTCGTTGCACTTGGGAGCCAAAAACCCGATTATCGCTAAAAAAATCGGCTAATTTGTTGTTGAAAAATTAGTAATTATTTAAAAAAACAAAAAAGCTCTCGACAATACCTGGTGAATTATGTGCAGAAGTACTGTGCAAAATTTCAAAGCGATTGGTCCAGTTGATTTTGAGTTATCGTGCACACGGACTTCAAATATGACAAGTCTCAGAAAAACGGTTTGAAAAACGCAGAAGAGAAGAGAACGGTATGGAGCAATGGACGCTCAAATACTCATAACTTCGTCAATTTTACTCCGATCGACTTGAAATTTTAACACAATATTCTTGATATATTATGCATTCATTGAAACAATTTTAAAAAAATTTAAATACTTTACCCCGCCCTTAATCACAACGATTAATTTCACATTATTATTGTTATTGTGAAGTTTCTATCTTTTTTCGACGGAAAATCTTTTAAAAATATTTGAAAACTGTTATTATAAATTTAAGATTGTGAAATTCCGTAGGTGATATCTTTAGGCAGGGAAAAAATTCGCCGGTTTTCATGATTTTTTTTCAATGGAAAGATATCTACACCATTTTTGAAGCTTAGGGTATGTTTTGTTACTACTTTTGGCTGTGACATGGTAATTTTTTTATTGATCTTCAAAAATGGCGAAGGCATAGCACGGTCTTCTAAACTGCGTTTTCAAAACTGACGCGACATATACCTAAAAAACCAATCGACCGATTTTGATGAAATCTGGTATAAATCTTTCTAACCTTATTATCTAAAACATGACCCTAAATGTTTCGGAAAATAAAAAAAAAAAGCATTTTTATTGCAAACGTAGCTACTTTTTTGTTCAGAAAAATCAATATTTTTGTTTCGAAGCGTACCATTCATCGATTTTTATCATTTCTCACTTTTTCTTGGTTCATATTCTGCGTATACGTGTTGATGAAAGAAAAATCTTCCTTGGTGTTTTTTTTAGATCAATCCCGCCAACGCTACGGGTCACGCTGGCTGACAACATTATTTTTCTGAAAAACATCAATCTTTTCGTTTCAAAGCGTACCATTAATCGATTTTCATCATTTCTCACTTTTTTCTTGGTTCATATTCCGCGTATGAGTTTTAGTGAAATAAAAATTTTCGTGTAGATTCTCTCAGATTAATCCCGCCGATGCTACGTGTCACGCCGTCTGACAACATCCGCCACATTGTTTAGAAAACCGTGCAATAACTCCGCCATTGTGATTTTTTTTTCAAATACCATCTAACACAAAAAAGTAGTAATAAAACATACCCAAAGTCTGAAAAATGGTGGCGAAATCTTTCCGCTAAGAGGAGGGTAGGGGTTTCAGCGTTAAAAAAAAAACACTTTCTTGCGAATTTTTTTTCATCTATATGGATAGAGTATATTAATTGAAACCTTTTGTACATTGTTAAGTGTCATTTCAAGAACATTCCGTGAAATTTGTACGCGAAAATAACCACAAACAAGCCGCGTTTTTCTCGACACCACTTTTCAAAGTCCGTGTTCACTGCCATTTGAAATCTACATGACCAATTTATTCCAAACTTGGTACACACTTTCTACATATAAAATACCTCCCTCCAACGGTTAGTTTGAGATTTTTTTTACATTGAGGGGGTTTTCCACCCCCGAAATGGCGAAATTTTTCGTGAAAAATAGCACTTTTCACTTTACATGACCACCAAAAATTTAGAAATGAAAAAAAAAAAATTATCAAAGACCGTTGGGGGGAGGATTTGATGATACTATGACTAAATTTTAACGGTACTTGATTTCAGATAATTTCTAGCTGAGATACAGTGAACACCGCAAATCGTGTTTTTCCAAAGGCGTTCTTGGAAAAGCTTTGTCACCGGCTGGTTTGTGAATATTTTCGCGTACAAATTTCACGAAATGTTCTTGAAATGACACTTAACAATGTACAAAATATTTCAATAAATTTACTCTATCCGTAAAGATGGAAAAAAAATCGCAAAAAAGTGTTTTTTTTCACGCTGAAACCCCTACCTTCCCCTTAAAAAAAAATGAAAATCAATTTTTTCCTCTCCTAAAGGTATTTCCCCTTAATAATAACGATCACGTGGAATTGTTATAAGAATACGAATCGTGTAGAATGAATTATAATAATAATAATATCAATAATCATAACAAGAGTGTTTACCCACCCAAGTACCGACGATGATAAATATCGTTGAATTCATTTGAGACTAAAGAGCCTGAAATCGCGGGTGCTTCGGGAGTAGCATGGCAGACACGACGGCGCCGGTAAATTAGCGAGACTAAGGAAAAAAATGTGGGCGTCCCTGCTCGGATTTTAACCGACCACGAAAATGTGCACGCATATGTGTGCGCAAATGCGCTAGCGAGCCCTGAATAACGAAGTCTTTCTCTTCGGCTGCGCGAATCTTTATGTCTCGCTCGATCAAGGACCAGTGGAATTTTTTTTCATTCGCTTCTCGCGTGTGCCCGTGTCTCTCGTGCACGGAAGAGAAAACGAGTTTTGGTGTGTAAGTCGCGTTACGAATCGTTTCGTGCTCGTTCCCGGCTCGGTGAACGATTGCGCGTGTGCAGGTTGCAAATTTTGAATCACACGACAAACTTGTCACTGATACCGCACCAGCTGGTCAATTCGTACTATCTATCGAGAAATTCGCGAAATCGTGGACGGAAAAATCAATTTTCGAAATTCTCCAGGCCTCGTTGATTTGCCATTTTTAACGTTTTGCGGGATTTTAAATTTTACTCGTCTTATTCACACTCTTGGCTATGCCAATTAAGACGCACATTCGATAATCTAAAAAAAATCATAATCATAAAATTATTATTATTATTATTATTTTAACATAACAATACAATTATGAGTATTGTTTTAATATAATAATACAATTATTAGTATTATTTTAATATAACTATACAGTTTTTATTATTACGAATGTAATAATTAATATAATAATTACTATCAATACAGTCGAACCTCGATGTAACGAATCTCTAGGAAAGTTCGTTATATCGAGACCATGTTCTTTAAAACGTTCTTTGGAAAAAATATATTAGTACTACAAATATAGGGATATTTTTAAAAGAAATCGAGGTTTTAACTAGAGCAATTTTTACAAGCAATTATCAATTACAGCACAATAAAATAATTGATATTTTATATTTTTTTTAAATAGAGAAAATATGCTTTTTTTAATTCGAAATCCACGTAACCCGTTTAGGCTAATTAATTAATTTTTTTACTGCCCTCGATCGTCTCTTCCGATTTGGTGCTCAAAGTGTCATTATCGGTAAAAAATCATGACCGTGCTCCATTCTTTCTTCGATAGAAAAAACCCTATTATTATATTGTTGTATCAAGGTTTCGGGGGTCCATAGGAAGAGAATGGACAAATCTTCGTTATATCGAGGATTTCCTTACATTGAGGTTCGACTGTATAATAATGAATAGAATGATTATTATTAATATAATAATTAATATAATTCAATTAATTAATATTATATTAATTATATTGTAGTTATAGTATATATCCTATATTAATTAATTAATATAATTATAAAACTTAATTTAAGTGTTATTATAATGTGGAATTAATTATTATAATAATTATCTGCAATTAATAATAATGATAATAATAATAAAAGCGGTCACCAACCCAAGTATTGTCCGAGGTGAATGCTTCCGGGCTCCGGAAATAGCCCCACCCGGGCGGTAGAACGCTTCTACTAATTGTGAGGGATCACAGACGAAATAAATACCACTGTGATACATTTGGTTGAATTTAAGGTATTCCTTTCACGAATCCGAAAATTTAACAATTTACTGATTTTTGTCTATAATCACGTAAAAATACATTCCAGTATACTAGGAAAATTTCAAACCAAGTTAGCGAATTTTTAACAAAACATTGCGACTTTAAAAATCGTCTCATTTATGGGACACTTTATGGTGATGACACGCTATCTATACTTCTATGTAATTAATTTATACACTAAATAACTCTAGGTGCCTGACATAAACTGCTAAACGCATGTAAAAAAATCTAAAGATTCCGTAACGAAAATGAAAAGAGGAGCTCCGAATGTTTAAAGAAAATATTGATGATAAAACTTGGAAAAATGTGACTAGTAGAAGAATTTTCGTAGCCGCGACTGGTTCAGAGAAAATGTACAAATGTCCAAATCTATTAAATTTGCGCGATTTTTTTTTATTCCGGTTTATCGTTATGTACAATAATTGATTGTAACTTATTTTTATTAAGCAATGGTTCGAAAGGGCCCCCACAAAATACGGCCCGTTGCGAAAGGGATACCTTAAAATTCTCTGGTTCTCGTTCACTTGCAATTTTTCAATGCTTTGGTTAATTCTTAATTTCACTGATTCTATCCAGACTCATGTAAATACGAATTAAAACTTACATTGGATAGTCGAGGAAACAGTCAAATAAAGTGCAGTGTGACGCGTTTTTAAAGAGCCGGCGATCGAGCTCATCTCTTACGGGTTTTTATGCTAAAATTCGTTGAACCGTAATAAAGCCGAAGTCACGTAGCACGAAGAATGCACTTCGAAGTGTGTTCTACTTTTCCGAAGGCAAACTGCCGAGCTGAACAGATGTTTCGGATCGAAATAAAAAAAAGGCCCCGACCACGCATTCAGTTGCCGTTGGGGTTTTTTCTATCGAAGAAAGAATGGAGCACGGTCATGATTTTTTTTTTACCGATAACGACACTTTGAGCACCAAATCGGATGAGACGATCGAGGGCAGTAAAAAAATTAATTAATTACCCTAAAGGAGTTACGTGGAGTTCGAAGTAAAAAAAAACATATATTCTCGATTTTTTGAAAATATAATATATCAGTTATTTTATTCGAAATATTAAACACATAAAAGAGCAACATTTAAACAATATTAAAAAAAAAAATCATTAAAAAATTTGGGATTCATTGAAAAATTCAGCTGGTGGGACCTGGTTTCCGGAGTCCCCTAAAAAAAGGGGTTCTCGTGGTGGTCAGAATAATTCATGATAGCTTTATCTGCAAGTAAAAAACATTTTTTTTCTGTTTGTAGAGAAGTATAGCTCGTAATTGAACGAAGAATTTTTTGAAAACTAAAATTTGAATTTTTGGCAGATTTGTATGCAAAATAGTTAAATTTTTCTTGCCTTGTAAAAATAGTTGTAATCGAAAAAAAAAACCTTCGTTCAATCATACGTCAATGCTATTTTGCAGAAGAGTGCAACATTTCAATAAGATCGGTGCATTAGTTTTTGAGGGGGGAATTCCCAAAGGCTCTCTCTCCTAGACTTTTACTCCCATTGACTTAAAACTTTGGGAGAATATTGTAGACATGTACTATTAGAGGATAACATTTAAAAAAAAATGAATTTTTTGAAATCTCCAAACCCACGTAACCCCTAAAGCTTCCCAGGTCTCTTGTCATTTCTCTGCTTTACGCGGCGTTTATTTTTAATTATTTTCCGACAACTGTCAAACTCCCGCTACCGATTGATCAACTGGGACAAAAGTACGAAATCGACTATCGTCGAAATCTTTTCTTCCCCCCCCCCCCCCCCAAAACGTTTTCGAAACGGCGAGGAAGAACGAGTTTGACGATTTACATGGTGTTGTACATCGACCGAGTGAATGGAAGTTCGTAGTGAATGGGAACGAGGGAGAGAGAGAGAGAGAGAGAGAAAAAAAAGAAAAAGCGATTGAACTCTCGATGTGACTGGTGGAATCAGCTGTGGACACGTGCGCCCAACACCGTCACTGTGCATATCACATATGAATGTACGGGGAAAGTATAATTTGAGCCCGTTCTATTTGGGTAATCTTGACTATCGGCGTGTCTGTCAATTTGGAGGCATTTAAATTCATTCGATATTAAGGGGTTAGGCAACTCTAGAGGCCGAAAAAATAGGCTTTTTGAGGATTTTTTTTTTCAGAAAAACCACAAAATAAATCGACATGTCAGTGACTATATACAATAATTTTTTCGAAGCGATTAATTTTAAAATGGCGGCTGTGCCGCGTTTATCTCAAAACTGCATTTTTTAAGTTGGCTCGAAACATAACTCAGACAATTTTCAACTTAACAATTATTTAACGATTTTTTAAGCAAATTTTTGGAAAGTGAAAACTTTCGTCAGTTAATCGTTAATAACAAATGAACTATGCAATATAAAAAAAAATCCTACGTACTTCCATTGACAATATATTTTTCAAGATATATTTAACATTTCAAGTGAATCGGTTGGAAATTGTCTGAGTTATGTTTCCGGCCAACTTAAAAATGCAGATTTGAGATAAACGCTGCACAGCCGCCATTTTGAAAGTAATCGCTGCAAAAAAATTATTGTATACAGTCGGTGATATGTATGATAAACATCTTTTTTTGCAATCTCGATTTATTTTGTAGTTTTTCTGACAAAAAAATCCCCGAAAAGCCTACTTTTTCGGCCTCTAGAGTGGCCTAAGGCCTTAAGGGGAGATATACACCTAGATGGTCGAGGTCAAGGATTTAGAAGCTATGAACATTCCATCGACCATAGAAGACCTACACTATGGGCCTGGTATCGATGATTCCATGTAAGTTGACAAATTTCATGATTTATTCATCCCCAAATTTTCAAACGCGTTTTTCTCAAAACCACGTTTTTCAAATCGGTGCCCAAAATTTCTCGAAAACCAATGAACCGATTGCCTTGAGGTTTTTTGTGGTTATTCTATACACCATTATCTAGTACTTGTCATAGGATTTTTTTTTCCGTTACTTAGTTTTTGTTTTATAGGCAAAAAAATAACTAATTTTTGGCCCAAAAATCACTATTTATGTTCAAACGTCCGCCATTTTGTCATAAATCGATATTTTCAAAATCGGCTATGACAAGTACTATATTATAATATATAGTACTTGTCATAGTGATTAAATTAGATATAGTATCTAATTTAATCATTTTTTGGTTTTTTTTCAGATGATTTTTGAAGAAACGCCAGTGGGTACCGTATGCGCAGATATTTTTACGACGCTTCAAGGATCATACAATATCCTTGTATATTTTTGATATTTTTAAATAAATAAAATTAAACATATTTTTAAATGTACATACTTTTAGATAATTAAGACCCCAATCCGAAATTTCAAATGGTTTTTCTTGAAAAAATTCACAAAAATGACCTTTTTCCGGCTCCTAGGTGTATATCTCCCCTCAATCAAGTTGGGGGACCGTCTGCTCCTTGAAATTATATTTTTATAAATATTTTTACATTCATCGAAAAGTGATTTTGGCGACATTGGGTTTTCGCCATATATGCCTTTGAAAAAATCAATTTTTTCATTGGGCTACATTGGAGGCCAATGAAATATTGTCTAACGTTATAGCACAATGCAACAACAGTGGCAAGACAATATTGATTGTCACTGTTTTCTTATTATTTATTATTTATCATTCATTATTTATTATTTATCATTTATTAGTTATTATGCATTATTTATTATTTATTATTCATTATTTACTGTTTGTTATTTATTATTTGGCATTTGTCATTATTGTAATTACGAATTATTATTATTTTATCGACTATTATTATTTATTTTATCGATCGTAGCCCACGATCTACTTGGGGGTTTTTTTTACGACAGAATAAATTTTGTACTTACGCACATTCGCGTTATTCGCTTATGTGCAAAAAACCGAATATTGGAATTTTGGAGTTTGCAACGTATTAAATTGAAAAAAATAAAATAAAATAATAATGTCTCATCTTTGGAACACTTTATGTTTTTATCACGACCCCTTCCGACTTTCTGACGTTCAGGCGATCCTTTTGAACCCCGTGGACTGTCCTCTCTCTACCCATTGTCCCCTTGCTGACCGCTGTCATGTCCTGCTCATGGAAGCCGCGGCTGCGGGGACTGGATACCCGTGAAACTGCGGGCCTGCCCCGATAAACGTCGTTCCGCCATGGACCCGTTTGGACATCGTCCTCTATTCTCCCCGCCGCGTGACGACCCCCCCCCTTGACTGGGCTCGACTTTGCCCGGAATGAAACGGCGTAAGTCGTGTTTCAAAATCTATTCGTCCACATCAAATTCGGACAGAGCATAGTATATAACTTTTGCCATCGTATGGTCGGATGAGTTTTTTGTATGTTCATTTATTTGTTAAAAACGAATGACGAAAGTTGTTTTTTTGTCCGAAAATCGAACTTTTTTTCTACATCTCGACGTATTCGGGATTTTCCAAATTTCAAAAGAGTATCCCATTTTTTTATTTAATTATTTATTGTAAAATATTCTTAATAGTAATTAAACAAATTAAAAACCATTTTTTATTGAATTAAATATATATATATATATTGATTTTTTTAAAAGGATTACAAAATATAAAAAATCGAGTATAATTCGAAGGAAGTTTTATCAGTAAACTGAAAGTACATATTTTTTTCAAATGAGCCTTCTTAATGGTTTATCAATATTTTTTAATTAAAAAAAACTCAAACATGACAATACTGTGAATCAATTGTGTGTAAAATCCCGAGCTCCTCATCCCGGAACTATGATCTGAAAAAAATGGAAAATTGCCTTGTTTTTTGAGCACCCAGCCTTATGCAGAGACCCCATGAGCCAAATTGCAAGAAAATAAACTCTTTGATCAATAATAAATTCAATATTCGATAATAAAAAAAAATTGAATTTATTCAATAAGAAATAATTTAACCCTGTCTTGAATATTTATCGCTAAATGTAATATGCATTAAATAAATAAAATATAAAATATATTAAATAAATTAAATAACCAACTAAAATTAAATAAATAAAATATAACATATAAAATATTAATAATATTCATCAAATATTTATTAAATATTTATTGAACAATAAATATTCAATAATAAATAAACTCTTCATTCACTGGAGATGGGAATTGTGCAGTACAAACACGCCAACAGATTGTGACTATAATCTACTTTCAAATTTCATCGACTATCGTCCCAATTTTTTCGCTGAAATGCAATTATTTCGATATTTAACGCGAACAAAGTTATCGTGCATCGATATCGTTTTATTAATTGAAGTTTTATCGAAATGATCAGTTTTGCGGCATGAAAGGAGTGCACACGGAGCTCGAATAGTCGAAGAGTCGCGTTTCTCGGTGAATCACCGGTGCAAGCTATCGTGGTACAGATAGAAATACTAGAAACGGCGAGTCAAGCGATATAAACGTTGAATAGTCACTGCCAGTATGTATGAAATAAACGCACCGCTGCGTTTCTACGCCAGTCGGCGAACTCTTGTGTCAGCGCGACGCTGACGCGTGCCGCCATCGCGCTATCCTAATAGAATGTCCCTGCGAGACAACTGCGAGAGTACTGAACGACATGTGTGTCATACTCGCTGGCGAGTACAGCGAGTCGACACTCGACAAATGACAGCGATTCGCATAATCGAAGCTCCGGACAAAAAAAGAGAGGAAAGCATCGTTTCAACTTCGTATGCGTTAAAATGAAATGTTGAATTTTCGGCGTTTTAGAATCTGAGAAAGCTTCAACAAGAAAGGAGCTGTCAGATTAATTTTCTTGCAAAATAAGAATTGACTGTGAATTAATCGAACAATAAATAATAATAATGATAATCGTAATAGTAATAAAATTAACAGTTCTTGAAAATATTATTATAGTTATTGTTGCTATAAATTATTTTCAATTGTGTTATTATAAATTATTTTCAATTGTGTTATTATAAATTATTTTCAATTGTGTTATTATAAATTATTTTCAATTATGTTGTTATAAATTATTATTATTGTTATAATCAATTGTGTTCAATTATGGCATTATAAATTATTATTATTATTGTTATTATTTATTATTTTTAATTATGTCATTATATATTATTATTATTATTGCTATTATCAATTATCGTCAATTATTTTTTCGTGTCTTTTTGACGGGGCGGCAACCGAGGTGGTGTCGGAGCCCTCAAGAGCCGCCCAGCATTATTGTTTCGGTGTAGACTAAGATTGAGCCTAACCCCGTGGGTAGGCGAGTGGTTCCCAGTGCAAACTAAGGTCGTGCGTTGCCCGGACCAACAACATCTATTGTAAAAAAGAAAAAAATTATTATGATAATAATATAATAATTAAAAAATTATTGTAAATCAAGGGAAAAATGATAATAAATATTATCAAGTAATAATAATAAATATCCTGTCATGTGAAAGTGTTATTATTGTATTGAAAGTACATTTTTAAGGAGGTTGGAGCGATAGCCACAATCCAAGGTTAAATTTAATTTAAAAAATACATTTATTGTTTAGACTATACTGAGTCTTTGCGAATTTTTTGAACTTTTTTCACCACCAAACACCAGAGATAAAAAATAATTTAATTTATGTAACTTAACGTGCGGTTAGATGGGCAAGACTTTCACACTAAAGATTATGTAATTTTTATTGTTATTTAGCATCAAGATAAACCATTTCTAACAACGGATTAACGCAAACTGAACCTTTGTAAACATTTAGAAAAATATCCTCATCTTGCCCATCGTAAACCATGGGCACATAATCTCGTGACGTAAATATGAATAGGCATAATTATAAATTATTCAAAATTTCATTGTGAATTGTATAAGACATTCGTGGTCGTGGTTTTTTCATAATAATCATCGATAATGTTATACTTTTTCAAGTTGGTAGTAACACAAAAGTTTTTCTATTTAACGTAATAAAAATATTAAAATGCATAACTTTGCCCTTTAACTATATATTTTAAAAAATAGCATATACAGAATAAATCTGTACCTCGTATGCATTTTTTGAGGTTCATTGAAAAAAAATGAATAAATCGTCATTTGACTCAACTGAATCGCTCCAATCTCCTTAATTCTCCATTTCTGATGAGCCCAGTTGCCAGAAGCAACACCAATTGCCCACACAGCAACGGCGGCACTTTCTTCAAATAAATAATAATAACTCCATTGTTTATCAAACATTTTTTTATTGAAAAAAACTCTAACTTAGCAAGCCTATCTATTAATTGTGTGTAAATTCCCGTCCTCGTCTTCGCAATAGTCTCATCAGAAAAAAAAAATATTAAAAATCGACCGGTTTTTTTGGACCCCAGGTATGGGCAGATCCGGTTAATGAATTTCCTCATAGTATAATGACCAGGAAATCGTTGTAAATCACACGAAGAACAATTCCATCCTTATTTAAATAGTAAATAGAAACATATTGGCCCGTATGAGTGTCAACGGAGGGAAATTCGTGTCAAACACGCTCAATGCATAAATGCATTCTCCACGAGAGGCCCGAGACCACCATACAATTTAAATAATGTGCTCTCCGTGTCCGTTGACTTCGTGTCAACATTTGTGTTTTTCATCTCCATCTGCGCGTTTCAAGCCCGATATTTGTCTGAGTCGTGTGGAAATGTAGTCTGATAAAAGTGACGGCGAACGTCAGGAGAGAAAAATCTCTCTTCTCTCTCTCTCTCTCTCTCTCTCTCCTGTCCCTCTTACTCTCTTTTCTTACACTGAGAGAAAAGTCTATGGTATTTACAATAAACGAACATGGTAAAAGAGGGAATAGTAAAACTCATTATAGTTTATTGACACCGCAATCATAATATGGTTAACGCAATTATAAGCGAAAAGTACACCTAAACATGCGATTTTGGTGACGTGTTTGAGTATCTATTATCCCCGAAATGATTATTCACTGCTGTAAAAATTCGGGTGATTTTCGGGAATTTTTCGGAAGAAAAGTACTCAATTAAATATTTTGGAAAATTAAGAATATATTAAGCTATATTTGACCTATATTACATAATTTTTTCATAGAAAAATATTGAGATCCAAGCGACTTATGCGCTGCCTTCGTAGGCGCGAAAAAAAAGTTTCGCCACTGCTGACATGATTCCGGCCGATTGAGTAGCTGAAACCGAAATTGGAAAAAATATCATTAAACTGGAAGGTATTTCCTGTACAATGACGTAGGATTTCCGAAAAATATCAAAATCCAACAAAATTGCGTAGTTATGAAAAAAGTATGTTTTCTTGCCTATAAAATGGTCGTTTTTTTCAATGCCAAATCGTCAATTTTCATCCAATCAAAAATATCCTACGTCATTGTAGAGTAAATATATTCAAGAGTACTCAGTTCAAATTTCAAGTCAATCGGATAATTGCTCTTTGAGTTACAATGTCAGCAAATTTGAAAAATCGCATTTCGAGAAAAACGCGTCTAAATATTTAACTATCGATTTTTGCAAGATAAAATGATAGAGATACGGCCTTGAAATTTTTACAGGATATTCTTGAAAGTATAAACTGTCGAAAAAGGCAAAATACTCGATTTTTCAAAAGTGCAACACTGGTATAGCCTCTCAATGTTTTCCGAGTACAATTTGTTAGAAGACCTTATGAAAAGTGACTGTACGAAAAAAATTATAGCAAAGTTTACTTATAGGGAAGACGTAAATCATTTGCAGTTCGAGGAGCTGCAGCTTAATAGTTTAACCCTTAATAGTCACACTGGGTCCACGGGACCCAAATAAATTATTTTGATGCCGCACAACTTTTTTTTCCAATAAAACATACATTTTTTTATATGCGTAAGCGTTTCATTCTTTCCTTCTAAATCGCATCTGCGTTGAATGAAATAAATATACTTTTTGAAAAGTCCACAGAAACCGCTACGTCTATCTCAAAGTACATTGTTTCCAGATTATAAAATCATTTTTTAATTTCTTTTGTCAATAATTACAAGTTACAGCAATTTTTGTAAAAAAAAGTCATTTTTCACGTTTTTTTTTGCATATTTAAAATTTAATTTTTGATTTCTAACCAATATCCTTGTATTAAACAAGGTTCAAATTATACCTCACTATTTTTTTCATATCGCTCAATGCATTATTTCATTATTTATAACAATTTAAAAACGCCTAGGTCCCATCGACCCAGTATGACTATAACGCGATTCTAGCTAAGCGTGACTACTAAGGGTTAAAGAACTACGCATATCTCACAAACTGTTACACAGTAGGTATGTTGCATTGCAAAAATAGGATATCGGTTCAACACTTCTTCTTGCGTAATTGCGCAGAAGAGTAGTAATTAATGCAGTTTAGCAGGCCGGATCATATAATACGGTATAAATCACTATTATATAGTGTAAAACTATTGGCAAAGCGCCAAAAATCCATTTAAACAGTGACTTATATTATAAAAAAATATCTGTGCAAAATTTCACCTAAATCGCAGGTAACAGCTGTTCGGAAGTACAGCCGGAATGACTTTTGTCTCTTGTGCCATATCTGTGCTAAAAATGCCAAAAGTACTCGGTAGCGTAGTGGCAGCGTACATAAGATAGGCAGAAGGTAGGCAGTCGGGTTCTAAGTTCAATTCCGATGAGGCGAAATATTTTCTTCTAAATAAATCATTACAGGAGGTCAGGGAATGGCGAATTATAATGAAAAATCATCGAGGTAGATCTCTCAGTTGCGTATTTTATTTTATTTTGGATTTATGAAATATTCTATGCATTTAGTAGAAGGTAGTAGATTTCAGTAGTAGATTTCACCTGGAATTAATTCCGGGCTTCGATTTTCTTTTTTTATACTTGGGGGGGGGGGGGGGGGAGAGTGATTGGTAGTGTAAATCTCGATTTTCGGAAAAATCCCCCTGGTGCCTTTGCCGCCATCTTGATTTGAAGAGGGATTTTTTTTGTTTTTCGAATAACTCGCTTATTTTCAACCTTAGAGTGAAAATGATTGTATTTAAAGTTGTGGGAAATGTAATTCTCCATAAGTTTGGTGATTATAATTTTTACCCTAGGATCGATATTTATAGAGTTAGACTGCTAAAAGGGGTAAAACGTTTTTTTTAAACTTATCTCGTTTATTATCAAGCTTATTGTAAAAAGGGTAATAAATAATCACATAGGAAATTTTATTTCCTCCAACTTTGGTTATTGGCATTTTTACCCTCGGATCAATATTTTCGAACTTATACTTAATTTAGGGGTGAACTTTTTTTTATGTTCAGTTATTTCGTTTATTATCAAGTTTATCGTAAAAATGTTAAGGAGTAATCGGGTAGGAAATTTTATTTTCTTCAACTTTGGTCAGTACCATTTTTACCCTAGGATCAATATTTTCGGACTTATACTTAATTTAGGGGTGAACTTTTTACCCCTATTTACAGTGTAACTCTATAAATATCGATCCTAGGGTAAAAACTACAATCACCAAACTTGTGGGGAATTACATTTCCCACAACTTTTCATATGATCATTTTCACTCTAAGGTTGAAATTAAGCGAGTTATTCGAAAAACAAAAAATCCCTCTTCAAATCAAGATGGCGGAAAACGCACCAGGGGGATTTTCCCGAAAATCGAGATTTACACTACCAACAACCCCCCCCCCCCCCCCCCCCCCCCAAGTATAAAAAAAGAAAATCGAAGCCCGGAATTAATTCCAGGTTAATCGAATTTTAGACCTATCTCGACTGGACTAATTGATGCCTTGTACCAATACTTGAATAGAACACCAAATACGCATATAGCAGGTCGTATCTTATAATATGGTGCAAGTCACTATAAACATCGTCGCAAATCGTAGACAACATTTTTAATCAATGTATATATATTTCAGTTCACTATTAGAATCTTGGGGAAGTACATTTTTTATAGTATCAGGGAATATTCATTTTATAAAAACTTACTATATTGTACAGCATTGAAGAATAAACGTATGCTTGTAATATCGCTGGTTTCGGTTAACGGCGGGGTAAAGTTAATTCGGCGAAAAAAAGGCATGTTTTTACGATTTTTTTTTGGCGTAACGAATAGTGTTCGTTTATTGAAAAATTTACATATAATAAAGTAACATTTGAACAACATTCTCCTAAATTTGCATTGCAAAATATTCAAAATTGAGCGAGTGAAAATTAAACCCCGGAGGCGCCTCGAAAAAAAGTTGGTTTGTGGTGTGCACCATAACTCGCAACAGAATCATTTGAAACGAAAAAATCAAAATGCATTTATTAAAGGAGATGTTTCTCGAGGTAATGACGGGAGGATTTTTTTTCGATTTTTCGTTGCACTTGGGAGCCAAAACCCCGATTTTCGCTAGAAAAATCGGCTAATTTGTTGTTGAAAAATTAGTACTTATTAAAAAAAAAAAAAAAAAAAGCTCTCGACAATACCTGGTGAATTATGTGAAGAAGTACTGTGCAAAATGTCAAAGCGATTGGTCCAGTAGATTTTGAGTTATCGTGCACACGGACTTCAAATATGACAAGTCTCAGAAAAACGGTTTGAAAAACGCAGAAGAGAAGAGAACGGCATGGAGCAATAGACGCTCAAATACTCATAACTTCGTCAATTTTACTCCGATCGACTTAAAATTTTAACACAATATTCTTAATATATTACGCATTCATTTAAAAAATTTAAAAAAAATAAAAATTTTATTATTTTACCCCGCCCTTAACATATGTGCATAATTCATGCAACTGCTAAAATATCAATAAGCAGCACTATACTGTTGGCAGTAACTATAGCTATAAATTATTATCGTCTTCTCAGGGTCTTCTAGTTAAAATATGGTTGAGAAGACCGTACATTTCTCTCAGTGTACGAGTAAAGCGTAACGGAAAAATCGGCACGTCCCTAACGTAATTCAGATTCACTGTTAATCCCAATAAATACCCGAAGCTGTTCACTTTCATTTCATCGTGTGCAGTGGATTATGATCGATGGAAACGCGAGTCATCGCTATGACGATGGATATAAAACGAACAAGAAATCGGAAGTGAACGGCTATTCCAAATTGATTCCACTCCATTTATCTCGATCCAGACTTTCCTTGCGCGACTCTCGTGACCGGCTGCTTCTCGATTTAAGGGGGGGGGGCGAAGATTTTCTATTCTCGGCCGATCAACATTTATTTATAGCATCGAAGAAGTGTTCGGTCGGAGTGTATAGGTGCGTGAGCTTTCTTTCCATTTCTCTGGCACGTGCAAACAACATTAAAAAAAAACGTCTCCGTTGTCGATTCTTCTTTTTATTAATTTTTTTTTTATCGCATCGCATTTTTTTCAACGCGACGACTTTCGTGGATTTTTAGTTTTCGAACAAGCAGTGTATTTTGGGGTATGGAACGATCGTCAATTGATTGAAACAAATCTTCATTCATCATCGTTCAGTCGTAGTTTACCGATTGACGATAAAGTTATACTTTTATAAATTATTAATTAATTCAGTGACTCGTTACAATCTATCGGTGTCGCCGTGTATCGCGTACTCTCTCCTCGCCTCTCCGTATTCTCGTGCGTCATATTATTTGCATGCCACACGCCATGCGCGACGATCTGAACAAACAAACAGTGAGGCGATAAACAAGCCGCGATATGAAGTAATTTTTCTTCGGTTCGAAAATTTTTCAGGATCGGAAAAATCGAGACGTATTTTCACGAGCACCTTTTTGGGCGAGTAGCAATAATTGCTTTGGATTAACACTTTACGAAGGAGGAAAGATTTTTGGCTAATTATATGCGTGAGAGTGATAATGAATTGTGGCATTGGATAATTTAACCGGGGGATTAGTTCTGATTAAACATAAAATACTAACTCTGAGTATTTTATGTTTTTCGAAAATCGATTTTTTTGTCTTTTCTTATAGTTAAACATTTCAAGAATATAATCCCAAAATTTCAAGTCGATCAGAGCAAAACTCTCGAAGTTATTGACTATTTAGTCCCGCTCCTCTAACACTGTAGCTCCGACTTCTCTAAACTTCAAACGCGTTTTTCTCGATACCACTTTTTCAAAGTCCGTGTTCACTGCCATTTGAAAACTACATGACCGATTTATTTCAAACTAGGTACACACTTTCTACGTATAAAATACCTCCCCCCAACGGTTAGTTTGAGATTTTTTTTACATCGAGGGGGTTTTCCACCTCCAAAATGGCGGAATTTTTCGTAAAAAATAGCACTTTTCACTTTACATGACCACCAAAAATTAAGAAATGAAAAAAAAAAATTATCAAAGACCGTTGGGGGGAGGATTTGATGATACTTTGACTAAATTTTAATGGTACATGATTTCAGATAATTTCTAGCTGAGATACAGTGAACACCGCAAATCGTGTTTTTCCAAAGGCGTTCTTGGAAAAGCTTTGTCACTGGCTTGTTTGTGGATATTTTCGCGTACAAATTTGACGGAATGTTCTTGAAATGACGCTTAACAATGTACAAAAGGTTTCAATAAATTTACTTAATCCATATAGATGGAAAAGATATCGCGAAAAAGTGTTTTTCTTCACGCTGAAACTCCTACCGTACCCCTTAATAATAATTTATATTTGGGATTCATTCGAATCGTGATTAATTAATTCACGGGCACTCCGACGGTTCACGAAAATCGCTGTTCGTTAAATCAAATTTGGTCAAACATTTGTTTATTTGATCCCATCAAGTCAAATTTACTCAAACATTTTTTTATTTTATTTCACGAAATAAAACTTAATCAAACCTTTTTTATTTTATTACATCAAATCAAATTTAATCAAACATGGTTTATTTTATTTCATCGAATCCAATTTAATCAAATGTTTTTAATTTGATATCGTCAAATCAAACATTATCATTTGATTTCATCAAATTAAGCGCATTTTTTTCTAATTCAATTTTAAAAACTCCAGGTATCGTTTGCGCGCGCTCTCTCTGTTTCTCTCTCTCTCCGTCCCTTGTCGCCGTTTATATTGAATTTTATCAGGCGTCTGTCTCACCAATTGAGAGCTAATTATTTGCTCAAGTGAACCGTGCTTCCCCGTCTTGTTTTGCTGGAAATCTTGGTCTCCTTTCTCACCAGACACTTTTCAATTTTCGAAAAAAATCGTTCGAGTTTTCTCATTTCGAACATTTATTTGTTCCATCGAATTTCATTCACTTTTTTCGTTCTTTTTTAAAATTTAATCGTCATTCTTTTTTCTTATTTAATTTAATCACATGTCAGCTCTGAGGAAACGAGTCGCGTGGGATCATCTTTCTCTCGTCAAATTGCGATGATGTCAGTGACGAGATTGAACGTCCTCAGCAGCGGAGCCATCTCCTCTCTCCGCGCTTATTGAATAATCGTTAATATCTTATGCGTCCGATTTACTCGTCACGTTTTCTCACGGGCATTACAATTCACACACCTATACGTACGATAATATTTTTCACGGAGAGAACAGTCCCCCTTGACCCGATGTATGCATATATATAAATAAATAAATATATATATATACATATATAAATATGTATATATATGTATGTTACAACCATCTATTGTGCGCCGGAATACGAGTTCGTAATTGTTTTCTGAGTTATGGATCTTTCATTATTTTGTATTGGAAGAGTGGCAGTCTCGGGCAGCAGCTGAAGAAATTTTTCTTTGTCAAGCTCTGGTCAAACACTTGAAATATCGCTCGGAGTATTTTTAGCGACTATCTGTGCTTAATCGCAAAATTACTCATTAGTCACTGCGAGCTCGGCATTATGTGTATGTAGGTACAAAGAAAATCGCAGTTTTACACGTACAGAGTGTTAGGAACGTCGATGCAAAGCCTTAAGGGGGGTGATAGGTCATCTCGTCAAAAACATATCTAACCTAGGTTACTTTAGTCCAAAGTCTAAGGTTTTCGAGTTGTCATGGTAAGTATGATTTTTGGAACATTTCCCAAAATTAGGTACTAACTCGTTCAAAATGTTTAAACCGTTTTTAGTTGGTAACTAAAAACTTATTTGCGTCTTAGCTTAATGTGTATTCAATCGACAAACACCAATGCCATCATCTGTATTCACAAAACTAACTAAATGGGACGTGTTGAATAATTAAGGGGCTACACCAGTGTGACACTTTCAAAAAAACGTTTTTTTTTTGCCTTTTTGGACAGTTTATACTTTCAAGAATATCATTATCATGTATGTCATTTTATGTTGCAAAAATCGATAGTTAAATCTTTAAACGCGTTTTTCTCGAAATGAGATTTTAAAAATTTGCTGACCTTGTAACTCAACGAGCAATTATTCGATTGACTTGAAATTTGAACTGAGTACTCTTGAATATATTTACTCTACAATGACGTAGGATATTTTTGATTGGATGAAAATTGACGATTTGGCATTGAAAAAAAAAACGACCATTTCATAGACAAGAAAACAGACCTTTTTTCATAACTGCGTCATTTTGTTAGATTTCGATATTTTTCGAAATTCCTACGTCATTGTACAGGAAATACCTTCCAGTTTAACGACATTTTTTCCTTTTTCGGTTTCAGCTACTCAATCGGCCGGAATCATGTCAGCGGTGGAGGAACTCTTTTTTTTACGCCTCCGAAGGCAGCGCAACAGTCGCTTGGATCTCAATATTTTTGTATGAAAAAAAATAAGTAATATAGGTCAAATATAGCGAAATATATTCTTAATTTTCCGAAACATTTAATTGAGTACTTTTCTTCCAAAAAATTCCCGAAAATCACCCAAATTTTCAGCGTTCACACTAGTATAGCCCCCTGAAAAGTTGTAAAAAAATAAAAATACCTCTTATGTTAATGGTATTAAAAAGAAAATAGCTGTAACATAAGAAGCAAACGAGTTAGTACTCAATTTTGGGAAAAAAAATAAAAAATCTTACTTCTCATAATAACTCGAAATCCTTAGACTTTGGACTAAGGTAACCTAGGTTAGAAAGGTTACCAACGAGGGGACCTACAGCCCCTTAGGGCTTTGCATTACCTTCCTAACACCCTGTATATATATATATATATATATATATATATATATATATATAAGATATTGTGAACTCGTTATGTTTATGAAATGTTGGCCAGCAGCCCATCTGGTTGTTCTGAGGATGGTCCTTGACAGGTTTTCAAACGAATCGTTGATTTTGGGGTCTAGATAGTATTTGTAATGATCGTTATATAAATATGCTCACGTTTGTGTAAAGTTGCATTCGAAGACATTAAGTGGCCATCTCAGTGTAACCGGCCAAAAAATTGTCAATTTTCGCGATTTTTTTTTTCGGATGGATAGGAGGGGGGGATCGGGATGATTTTACAAATAAGACCACTCTTTAACAATGCAAAAATATTTTTTTCTTTCGTTTTTATTTATTTTCACTTGTTGTTAATAATTATTTTAGAAAGTGAGTTAAAAAACGGGGGCAATCGGTACCCACGATTGTGGCCGCAGTTTGCATTTGAAAGAAAAAAAATCAAATATATTATTATTCTGTAGGGAAGGCGCTATGTCCCATTGGAGGTTTTTTTTTTGTAATTTGACCAAATGGCGACGGCTTGGAGAAAAAGTACGAAATTTAGCTCTGTTTTTCAACAGTTTTTCGTGTGAAAATATAGGAAGATTAAAAAAAAAAGCTTCCATAGGGACATAGCGGCTTCCCTACAGTTTAATAATCAATTTTATTTTTTTCTTTCAGATGCAAACTGCAGCCACAATCGTGGACACCGATTGCCCCCATTTTTGAACTCACTTTCTAAAATAATCATTCACAACGAGTAAAAATAAATAAAAACGAATGAAAAAAATATTTTTGTATTTTCTAAGAGTGGTCTTATTCGTAAAAAAAAAAATCATCCCGATTCCCCCCTCCTATCGATCCGAAAAAAAGTCGCGAAAATTGACAATTGTTTGGCCGGTTACACAGAGATGGTCCCTCAAGACTTCCACAATGGGAAGTGTGAGGGCAGTGGATGGCTGTGAGGACGGTCCTCAAAGTCGAAAGTCTTTGAAATCACCTTTCTCCACAAACACGTGTATGCATTCTTGTATGCGTGTATGTATATATGACTCCGACTTATAACACTTCGGGAGTTACGAGTCGAAAGTTTGAATTGTAACGTTGCACAACAATCCCGAGTGCTCCGCAATATCGCAATAATTTCGTCTCGGACGGGACCGAACGTTTATTCTCGATTGTTTCATACATTTGATATTTGTTTTCGAAAATAAATATCGAAATTCCCACAACCGCCGCTTTCCTGTTGACTTTCTTTAAATGAAATTCTCGATCGAACGTTTTCTTCTCATTGGAATGATTTTTTTTTAGACGGTTAACGATCAGTGAGAATGCAAAGTAGAATTTTCGTGTCTCCAACGTGGGGCGGGACATTACGATCAGACTGAATCGGAAATGACACCGGGCCGAAGAAGCAAGCGAAGAATTCCGGTCGTGGTCTCCCACGGCGACGAAATTACAGAGTACGAGAGTTACAAGAGTCTTTCCCCACTGTCGCCAAGGCCCTCTTGCCCCCAACGAACAATGGGCATCGAGTGTCGAGGCCCAACCTACCTGACGACGGTGATCGACTCGGTCGGATCGGCACACAGGGCGAGCCAAACAAGCCCGATATCGTCCTTAATACGAAAACCCACGGATTTTCATTGACAAAAGAAAAACTAGGGCAATTGATAATGGTAAATGAGCTGAGGTGAGTACAAATCGCGACTCCAGGAATCAGCTTGAAAATTCCAGAATTCACTCCGAAAACTCCAGGAATCACCCTGAAAACTCCAGGAGCCGCCCTGAAAATTCCAGGTGTCACCCTGAAAATTCCTAGGAGCCACCCTGAAAATTCCAGGTGTCACCCTGAAAGTTCCAGGTGTCACCCTGAAAATTTCAAGAGTCACCCTGAAAATTCCAGGAGTCACCCTGAAAATTCCAGGAGACACCCTGAAAATTCCAGGCGTCATCCTGAAAATTCCAGGAGTCACGCTAAAAGTTCCAGGTGTCACACTGAAAATTACAGGAGTGACCCTAAAATTCCAGGAGACACCCTGATAATTCCAGGAGTCACCCTGATAATTCCAGGAGTCACCCTGAAAATTCCAGGAGACACCCTGAGAATTCCAGGAGTCACCCTGAAAATTCCAGGAGTCACCCTGAAAACTCCAGGGGTCACACTGAAAACTCCAGGGGTCACCCTGAAAATTCCAGGTGTCACCCTGAAAATTCCAGGAGTCACCCTGAAAATTCCAGGAGTGACCCTGAAAACTCCAGGAGACACCCTGAAAATTCCAGGAGTCTCCCTGAAAATTCCAGGAGCCACCCTAAAAATTCCAGGAGTCAGCCTGAAAATTCCAGGAGTCACCCTGAAAATTCCAGAAGCCACCCTGAAAAATTCTAGGAGCCACTCTGAAAATTCCAGGAGTCACCCTGAAAATTCCAGGAGTGACCCTGAGAATTCCAAGAGTGACCCTGAGAATTCCAGGAGACACCCTGAGAATTCCAGGACTTTCCCCGAAAACTCCAGGAGACACCCTGAAAATTCCAGGAGTGACCCTGAAAACTCCAGGAGACACCATGAGAATTCCAGGAGTCACCCTGAAAATTCCAGGAGTCACCCTGAGAATTCCAAGAGCCACCCTGAAAACTCCAGGAGTCACCCTGAAGGTAACAATTTGGAAAAAAAAAATGATTTGGATTCAACTCACTTGATGAGGATTTTCCAGAAGCAGCCAAAGCTGGATCCGTTGGGCACTTCGCTCGCGTACGACACAGTCATTTCCCGACTAAACGTTCAAGCCAGTTTGACGCTCTCTTTCCGTCGACGAAACAAAAAGAAGAGAAACAAAAAATCGTACCACCGCGTCCGACCAGCTCGGTCCCGGCCCTTCGAGGGACCAGTGGATCGACGAAAAATCGAACAGGTCAGAGCGAAAAACTTTTGTCACTCGCGTACATCCGGTGGACGGATCGCCCTCTACCGGGCCGCCCCAATGACTCGATCTTTCCCTTTCGGTTGTCTTTTCTCTCTCTCTCTCTCTCTCTCTCTCTCTCTCTCTCTCTCTCTCTCTCTCTCGTATTTTTTTTGTCCTACTCAGAACTTCCGGAATTTCGACCACGAGTCGACGATTGTTCTTCGCGTTTTCGGTCCCCTCATCGGTAACACCATTACCACTTTGCACGTGTACGCGAGGAAATGAAAAAAACTCGCAAGTTGCCGTCGTGTCGTCGTTCGGTTTGAGTTTAACGTCAAGTTCGAACCCGCTACGGGAGTTCGCCGAGCCTTTACCAGCTGACCGACGTTTGCCGCGCTGCCCTGACTACTCACTGAGCTCCACTGACGTCGAACTGTGAGGAAACGGGCGAACGGGGCCTGTCGGACCGCTACCATATTGCCACCTCTACCAACAGGCTTACCGACGAAACAAAATGCGATCCAGTCACGTGCATCGAGACGAACGCACCCGATGCCTCCCCACCTGTCCGAATGTACAAGACTCTCGCCTCGCTATTTTTGTCGTCAGTTTACTCGCGCAACTCGCATTTTTCCTTCTAGGAGCCTTTCCCGGGCTCCTCGATGGCCCTTGATCGGATGGTTGAGGTTGTTATGGGGTTTAGCCGTCGGGAGTGAAGTACGAGGGGAGTTTCCTATGCTTGTACACAGAGCCGATTAACTGTTACCAATTGTTCGCTTTCGAATAATCGTCACATTAAACGTGCGTTTTCGAACTATTTTTCTACGTTTGTAAAAATATGCATTTTTGAACATTCGGTGATTGCATTAAGATGTTGGGCCACAGTAACGGGTTTAAAATCATGTGCGAATTTAACAATTTTTTTTCGTATGAAAAAGTGATTTTGTCATAAAATGAATTACACATCTATTTAGTACGAGTATCAAGCTGTTAGAAAATAAATCTTCTTTTTTCGATGCACAAAATGGCCGACTACTAAGGTTTTCTTTTGTTATCTTTTTTTAGGCGCTCCGCGGCGTGGCATCCACAATTTTTTACCTGGAACAAAAAACAAAAATTCTCGTCAATCTGCATTAGAATACCTAGAGAAGTACGTAAGGAATTTGAAAAATATTGTTTTATTCAAAAGTTCTAGGTATTTGAACTTGAGAAATGAATTTTCTAGAAAATTTCGTTATAACTGCTCATAAACTGCTCATAAAATGAGAAGTTTTCGATTAATCACAAATTCCGTACGTAGTTCTCTGCGAAATGCAATTATGAACATAACTTTTAAATTTGAAGTAAAACGAGTGAAATACTGTTTCGAAAAGTTTCGAGTAGTCGGCCATTTTGTACATCGAAAAAAAAATATATATATTATATATATAGTAATATATATATAGATATAGATAAATATATATATAGAAATATATATATTTCTAACAGCTTGATATTCATACAAAATAGATGTGTAATTAATTTTGAGTAAATAACTTTTTCATACGAAAAAAAATTGTTAAATTCGCACATTATATTATACCCGTTACTGTGGCCGTTACGCCTTAAAGGTTTTCATTACTTTGTATTATTATTTTCTATAACTCTGTCTCGCTCAATTAACACGAAACGAATTGGCAACGTCGTAAATGGTGGTATATCATAATGCCCAGGTTGGCAGAAGTGTCGCGAAGTTAGAGATATATGCGCCTCGTTCGTAACCTCAATATCGGCCCAAAGAGCTGTCAAAAATGAATATCGGTCCGAGTAAATAAAAATTCCGCTGTAAAGAAAAAGTGCGTACTAAAGCTGTCTATAATCTCGAAAAAATTAAAAACTGCAAAAGTTTTACAATATTCTAAAAAAATGTATATAAGAAAAAAAATCCACGTTATTTTGGCTTTGCCTAAAAATGTATAATTTCTGAACATAGTTATTAAATTAATATCAAGTAATTATTACTAATTAAGAGAATAAGTACCAATAATATTCGTTGTTAATTATCCTGAGCGAGTAGTTTCCCCGGGCATAATTCCGAATGCCGATAAGATAGGTAGCATTTGTGCCGTCTACGACGTTGCCACGATTGCATATTCTAATATTTTGTGTGCCTGATTTTCGCACAAATTCGCGATCAAAAACATTACTAATTTTATAACGGTACGGTGGATCCTCATTCTCACGGTACCAAGGGTTAGTCCGATAATTAATTGGACCGTACCAATTTTTTCAGTTCCGTGATAACATTCACTTCGCAGATATCAATAATGTACTGAAAAATGATCGGGAGTTTTCCACAAGCGTGATCTAATTAGCCCACGCAATTCGTCGAGTTGTCGATTTTTTTTTCTCGAAAAAAAACGGTCCCGTGCATCGTATTCAAACTGCACAGGATGATCAGCAGAGATTATAAAAGTCCAGAAAAAATTTCACCTCGGTGGTAACATGTTGACTTGACCCCGTAACAACCTTAAGGCCTCGAGCCACGAACCTTAATACACTCGAGAGGCCGAAAATATTGTTTTTTGGGGATTTTTTTTCCGAAAAACTCTTTAAAAAATCGAGATTACAAAAAAGGGTGTTTATCATACATATCAGTGACTGTATACAATAATTTTTTTGAAGCGATTAACTTCAACATGGCGGCTGTGCAGTGTTTTTCTCAAAACTGCATTTTTTAAGTTGGCCGGAAACATAACTCAGACAATTTTCAACCGATTCACTTGAAATGTTGAATACATCTTGAAAAATACATTGTCTATGGAAGTACGTAGGATTTTTTAAAATATTTCATTTGTTATTAACAATTATCTGACGATTTTTTGGGCAAATTTTTATAAAGTGAAAAATTTGCCTAAAAAAATCGTCAGATAATTGTTAATAACAAGTGAACTATGCAATATAAAAAAAACCTACGTACTTCCATAGACAATGTATTTTTCAAGATATATTCAACATTTCAAGTGAATTGATTGAAAATCGTCTGAGTTATGTTTCCGGCCAACTCAAAAATTCAGTTATGAAATAAACGCTGCACAGCCGCCATTCTTAAATTAATCGCTTCGAAAAAAGTATTGTATACAGTCACTGATATGTATGATAAACTCCCCTTTTTGTAATCTCGATTTTTTAAATAGTTTTTCGGAAAAAAAATCTCCAAAAAGCCTACTTTTTCCGGCTCTAGAGTGGCCGAACCCCTTAATCGAGAATTCCACCCATTTCTTAAACCACGTAGTGGACTGCGCTGGATATTCCTTTCGATTAAATGTATTCGTATTCCCAGGATTAGCAGGCTGCAGGGCCTACCAACGTCAGAGTACTTGCCTGCTCATGAGCGTGTGTACGGATGCTCGCTTGTTTCGCACGCAGAGAGTAGGCGCACGAGAAAACCTGCTGCGAGCGCCATCTACCGATCTCTCAACGCCCCTCCCGATCACCTTGCGGATGGCCTAGCCTGAGGCCGATTTATGACCTTTCTGCATCATCCGGAATCTCGCTGCGTACGTGTAAGAAATGCCCACGATCATTCGAGAATCAATAAAACAGAAAAGGCACTTTTGGCCGTTTGTATTGAAACGAAAATCGGTCGTTGGAAGTCTCGAGATTCTACGGTCGACGAGGAAGTCTCACTCGCAGCCGATATTGACAACTTTTTTGTGCCATTTGCCCATGTCCGGGATCAATGCCTATCGGTAATCGGCAATCCACCGATTTTTTTTCTTCTTTGAAATGGAAAACCAGTCGCTGAATCTTTGTTCGACCGTGAATAGTCCGAGGTGCGTGGCATCGGGGGTTTGACGGTTTGTGAAGCTTGATGCAAACGGAAATGACGGGTGGAACGCCGATTGGTTGGAAATCTGCGGGCCGATTGTCTGGCCCTTACCGTCACTTCGAGGATAATGATGGGCCCGTACGTCCTCGCTGATCGAACAGCGCTTGAATGCTGTATTGATGACTGACTAGTGTCGTTCAACCTCACGGTTTATTAACAATTAATATTCATGCACATATTTTCCCATTGCATGATACACTGAGAAAAAAAACCAATTGAATCAAAAACATATATTGGTTGATCCAAAAAAATGTGCTGCTGCGGAGTGCCATCGATATATGAGATTGTTACAATACGATAAAGTATTGGAAATTGTGATTGATTTAAATAACATATTATTTCATTTTTAAAAGCTCTTCTGTTCTCTGAATATCTACAATATCTTTCAAATAAAATTATGTTCTATTGAAATCATTCTATATACAATCCGTAGATGTATGGATGAAATAATTAAGCGGTTGCTACAACATTTTTTATTTCGTACAAAAATATAATCAATAGAATTAATTATTTCTTTACTGCATCGAAACGAATATGCCATGGGACGTAACTTTTTCAATTTGTTGTAAATCTTAAATAAAAAGTGAGCGTTAGAATGATCATCCACGATAGTGGAGAGAATATCAGATAGCCAATAGAATATCCATGGAGAGAATATCAGATATTCAACTGATAAGAGCTGATACTACACTTTGATCTTAGCCACAGGCCAAGAAGCGATACTGTTTAGAGTTTCTCCGGCGTTTAAGTAGATTTTCGGTTCGCGTTACGCTCACGAGAAACGAGCGCGCGTGCGGCTTCTAGCGGTTACTCCGAGAACTACAGGTTTCCTCACACATATAATTTCGGTGGCGCTCGGCCATGATTTGGTTGAATTTTATTCAACCAAAACGCAAGAAACAAATTTTATTTTCGGATAATTTTTTAAACAATTCAGACATTTGCTTGATATTTTTCAATAAAAATAAAATATTAATGTTTTAACGAATAGTGTAATTGGAAATCAATATTTGATACGGTAAAAAAATAACATATTTACTCAATAAAATTTTTATCTGAATTAAACGAGCGATACTCACTTTTTCTTGTGTACTCATATCAACAATATTCATGTTATGAATTGAAACGCTTTTTTTGTCCTTGCAGAAAATACATTTAAAACTATATATAAATAGTTCCCGATAATTTTTAGATAGTTTTAATAATATGTTGTTCCCCACTAACAATATATATTTTGAATGAAAAATTTTATTTTTATTTTATCGTGTTATTAAAGTCAATAGCGTTTTGTTTGGACTAATAAATCCGATTATTTACACCAACAATTTTACAACTGAATCAACGAAATGTCATTCAATAGCACCAATGATATTGGATCAATGATTTATTTTTCTCAGTGTAGGATACTGCATTGGGAAACGGCAGGCTATCGGCAATCCTGAAGTGTCCTCCAGGAACTGCAAATAGTCAAGTGCCAAGCTTGTGGCAAAGCTCGAAAGGAACATTGGAACATTTCGACTACACCATTTTTTTTTATTTCGTCATCGGACATTTTCCATCATCCAATGTTTTCTTCCACAAATCAACAGCTGGAGCTTCGATCAAAGTTTGACGCCTTTCCGTATATTGAAAACCGTATCGGCGGACACTTGAAACAATTTCTTCTCGAACTCTGTCATGCGCATTCGTATAACTTGGGTCACTCCGTTCTCGCCGATGACGCAGGGCAATGAGAGAAACATTTCGTGACAGACATCGTGGTGTCCCTTGGAAGCGGATCGACCGAAAATCGGTATCAATTCAAGATGTCGAGGGTTGTATCTAAATACGGAATCGTGATTGTTGTTATTTTTGTTGTTTACGTACCTGAATCAACGTCGATATTGATTTGACTCGTTGACTGTTGCAAAGTATGTCTCTCGTAATATCGGCGATGGACAAACCGATTGCGGTGTTGGAGTAGCCCTTCAAGCACCGCACGGTTGGTCCTCTGAAGAAAATAATACCTGAGTATTTTCGCTTCCAGTATATTGGTGGTGAAAAAAATATTGATGCACAATTTAAGGGGCTATACCAGTGTGACACTTTAAAAAAATCGATTTTTTTGCCTTTTCGATAGTTTATACTTTCAAGAATATCATTATGATTTATATCATTTATATCAATATCATTTTATCTTGCAAAAATCAATAGTTGAATCTTAAAACGCGTTTTTCTTTAAATGAGATTTTTCAAATTTGCTGACATTGTAACTCAAAGAGCAATTATCTAATTGACTTGAAATTTGAACTGAGTACTCTTGAATATATTTACTCTACAATGACGTAGGATATTTTTGATTGGATGAAAATTGACGATTTGGCGATGAAAAAAACGACCATTTTATAGGCAAGGAAACATACTTTTTGTCACAACTACGCCATTTTGTTAGATTTTGATATTTTTCGAAAATCCTACGTCATTGTACAGGAAATACCTTTCAGTTTAACGACATTTTTTTCCTTTTTCGGTTTCAGCTACTCAATCGGCCGGAATCACGTCGGCAGTGGAGGAACTTTTTTTTGGCGCCTCCGAAGGCAGCGTATAAGTCGCTTGGATCTCAATATATTTCTATGAAAAAATTATGTAATATAGGTCAAATATAGCCAAATTTATTCTTAATTTTCCGAAAAATTTAATTCAGTACTTTTCTTCCAAAAAATTCCCGAAAATCACCCAAATTTTCAGCGTTCACACTGGTGGTATAGCCCCTTAAGTGAGAGAATATTTATTTTTCATCGAAAGGAAATTTACGCTCTTATGACATCCTTGGCGATTTCATTCCATCCTTCCTCGTCACTCTCGAGACCGATATTCGGCAGAATGTCGCGAAGGAGTACGCCCGAAATGTTGAAGCTGGACCACAACGGAACTGAGGGAAATATATATACACACACACGTAGCAATTCTTGAGATCGGTATCTTGAACATCGAGTGACCTCGCTTTCTGTCACTCTCATATTGCGCTACGAGTGTCGTAAGATTTTCGAGCTGACGTGCGGACGTATATCTTTTTATTCAGATCAGCTTACCATTTGCGTAATTTTTTGAGTTTCGGCAAAGTACGAAAGTTTTATTATTATACCGAAAGTACATTTTTATCTTTCATTTCAGATGAGCCTCGTTGCCAGAATGACCCACACCGATTGGCTATGTAGAACTTTGTTAATATTGGGTTGGTAAGAAAGTCTTGCGACACTTTCCTTTCGATTAAAATATGTTTTCTTCTAATGAAGTTCTACAACATTCGAGAGTAGTATATTCAAGACTAGTCTAGAACCTTCCATGCCGTAGGGTATATAAGCAAGTCAGTTGTTCCGCGCAGACAGTACGAGCGAAGATGGATCATAGTGCACTTCGATCGATTGCATATTACACATTTTTACAAGGGCGTTCTGCAAGAACCGCAGCCGCTAATATGTGTAGTGTGTTCAAGGCCAACGTAGTTCATCATTCAACGATATCCCGTTGGTACCAGCGTTTCCGTTCTGGCGATACATCTTTTGAAGACAAACCTAGGTCCGGCAGGAAATCAACTGTTGACGATGAAGAACTACGAGCACTTACAAAGGCAAAGCCTAATACGTCGTCACGGGAATTAGCTTACAAACTCGGCTGTAGCCATCCCACGATTCTCCAACATTTACAAAATCTCGGATACAGAAACGTTGTTTCTTCTTGGATACCACACGATCTCAGCGAATCAAACAAAGCGACACGCATGTCCATCTGTCTTTCACTCCTGCAACGTCCACACAGAAAGGATTTTCTTCAAGAAATAGTCACTGGAGATGAAAGCTGGGTGCTTTATGTTAACTACACACGTAAGCGACAATGGCTACCGAAAGGAGAAAAACCAGATCCGACCCCTAAGCTGCCCCGTGAAGTGAAGAGAGTTTTACTCTGTTGTTGGTGGGATTCTGAGGGCATGCTATATTACGAATTGCTCCCATCCAACACCACGATGAATGCAAATACTTACTCCGCACAACTGCAAAAGCTGGCTGAAATTATCAAACAAAAAAGGCGTAAACGTGTCCAAGTTCGGCTTTTCCACGACAATGCTCGACCCCACGTAGTTAAGATGACACAACAATCTATTTCGCAGCTGGGATGGGAAGTTCTACCGCATCCACCGTATTCACCAGACCTAGCACCTACCGACTACCATCTGTTTCGAGCTTTAAAACATTATTTACAGGATAAAAAATTTGATGATGTCGCGGATCTCAAAAATACACTGGTCGACTTTTTCAATTCACGACCCAAAGAATTCTGGAGTGCAGGCGTGCAAAGTCTACCAGAGCGTTGGGCACGAGTTGTAGATACAGAGGCAGCATACATTACTGAATAATTGTTTACTGTTAAAATAAAATGTTTTTATATTTTACTCATGTTGTGTGTCGCAAGACTTTCTTACCAACCCAATATAATACCTTCACTTTGTTCAATGGCATCGAAGTATGCATCGTTGGAACGCAACGAAAATATTTTTTCCTTTATTGATGAACTTTTTTTTAGCACATTTGGCCTCCAAGAATCACTGTAACATTTTTGAAGATCCTCACTGGGGATCCACAAACTAAACCTGCAGAAAAAAAGTTCGGAAGGTAATGAAAATAAATAAATAAAAAAATGGCGAAGATTTTTCGTTGCATTTCAACGATGCAAACTTCAACACTATCTTTGTTTAAGGTAATCCTATCGCTTTACACTAGTCATACCACTGATCATAATTGAAACTTCTACAATTTATATTTTTAACGTAAGCAACAAAAAAATAATTTGCAATAACTAAAAATTTCTATGTGCAAACTGTTCGATGAATGTTCACATTTAATTAGTAAAGATGATAAAATAGTTATTCCAACGATTCGCGCAATATTTTTAGGTCTGATATTTGGCAACATTGGTTCTATGTTCGTCACTTTTTACTCAACCGGGCGAGTTTAATCTCCATGCTTTTCGACGTCGATCTGTCAAAACAATGTCAGGTGCGGGATATAAAAAGCATTGCATTCGGACCACGAGTGGCAAAAAGCGTGGAAAATTTGTGCCGGCGAAATATGTCGGTTAAGGGGCACTTTCAAAATGTGACACTTTCAAAAAATCGATTTTTTTTCTTTTTCGACGGTTTAAACTTTCAAGAATATCCTGTAAAAATGTCAAGGCCGTATCTCTAATCATTTTATCTTGCAAAAATCGATAGTTAAATTTTTAAACGCGTTTTTCTCGAAATGAGATTTTTCAAATTTGCTGACATTGTAACTCAAAGAGAAATTATCCGATTGACTTGAAATTTGAACTGGGTACTCTTGAATATATTTACTCTACAATGACGTAGGATATTTTTGATTGGATGAAAATTGACGATTTGGCATTGAAAAAAACGACCATTTTATAGGCAAGAAAACTGACTGTTTTTCATAACTACGCCATTTTGTTAGATTTTGATACTTTTCGAGAATCCTACGTCATTGTACAGGAAATACCTTCCAGTTTAACGACATTTTTTCCTTTTTCGGTTTCAGCTACTCAACCGGTCGGAATCATGTCAGCAATGGAGGAACTTTTTTTTTGGCGCCTCTGAAGGCAGCGCATAAGTCGCTTGGATCTCAATATTTTTGTATGAAAAAATTATGTAATATAGGTCAAATATAGCCAACTATATTCTAAATTTTCCGAAACATTTAATTGAGTACTTTTCTTCCAAAAAATTCCCGAAAATCACCAAAATGTTCAGCATTTACACTGGTATAGCCCCTTAAGTATGTAAATCGGATTATTTTTAAGAATCTGACGGACTCCCACTATTATATACACTTTTGTAGCGACCGGAAATAGGATTTTTCTCCGTCGTCCCGGAATTCCTTCACAAAAATCCGCAATTTTAATATTTTTTCTCTGCAATTAGATCAATAACCAACCGTGAAATATCACAGAGAGGATTATTAATATATTTAGTGAAGCTCAAAAAAAAAAATGAAAATCCCATGGATTGAAGCCTGGCGATAGAGTTACCTTAAATAACACCTTAATTGGTTATCGGTATTTTTCATTGAAAAAAAAACTCGAACGTGGCAAGAAGATGTATTCATTGTGTGTAAAATCCCGACCTCAACATTCCAATACTCTCAAGGGATAAAAATATTAAAAATCAGCCTGTTTTTTGAGCCCCAAACTGATGTGGACCGTTGAATGGCAAAGTGTGGGGTAAAAAGTAAAACGATGGGTACACGAAGAAAGATTGGGAACAAAAATGATAATGACTCACCCTGACTGTCACCGTGCTCCCCAATGATATAACCGTTGACCGAGCTCGGTGCAACCCCAATGCGATCGCCGATCATGTAACGCAATCTCACCGTGTCCAAGTGACAACCACTGCCGATTATACGATTGACCGGAAGTTTGCTAACTTGCCACGTGAGCCATGACAAAACGTCGACTGCGGTAATTGATGATGGATAAAAATTATTCACTTTGGATGCTTCGATAATGAAGTAGACAAATAATACATAATCAATAAAGATTTGGGTAACTCTCCCCTTAAGGGCGGGGTAAAGTATTTAAATTTTTTTTTAAATTTTTTAAATGAATGCATAATATATGAAGAATATTGTGTTAAAATTTCAAGTCGATCGGAGTAAAATTGACGAAGTTATGAGTATTTGAGCGTTTATTGCTCCATGCCGTTCTCTTCTCTTCTGCGTTTTTCAAACCGTTTTTCTGAGACTTGTCATATTTGAAATCCATGTGCACGATAACTCAAAATCTACTGGACCAATCGCTTTGAAATTTTGCACAGTACTTCTTCACATAATTCACCAGGTATTGTCGAGAGCTTTTTTGTTTTTTTTTAATAATTACTAATTTTTCAACAACAAGTTAGCCGATTTTTTCTAGCGCAAATCGGGTTTTTGGCTCCCAAGTGCTACGAAAAATCGAAAAATCGAAAAAAAAATCCTCCCGTCATTACCTCGAGAAACATCTCCTTTAACAAATGCATAGTGATTTTTTTGTTTCAAATGATTCTGTTGCGAGTTATGGTGCACACCGGAAACCAACTTTTTTTCGAGGCGCCTCCGAGGTTTAATTTTCACTCGCTCAATTTTGAATATTTTGCAATGCAAATTTAGGAGAATGTTGTTCAAATGTTACTTTATTATATGTAAATTTTTCAATAAATGAACACTATTCGTTACGCCAAAAAAAAATCTTAAAAACATCCCTTTTTTCGCCGAATTAACTTTACCCCGCCGTTAAGGGGAGGGTAGGGGTTTCAGCGTGAAAAAAAACACTTTTTTGCGAATTTTTTTTATTTACATGGATAAGGTAAATTTATTGAAACCTTTTGTACATTGTTAAGTGTCATTTCAAGAACATTCCTTGAAATTTGTACGCGAAAAAATCCACGAATAAGCCGGTGACAAAGCTTTTCCAAGAACGTCTTTGGAAAAACACGATTTGCGGTGTTCACTGTATCTCAGCTAGAAATTATTTGAAATCAAGTACCATTAAAATTTAGTCAAAGTATCATCAAATCCTCCCCCCAACGGTCTTTGATAATTTTTTTTTTTTTTCATTTCTAAATGTTTCGTGGTCATGTAAAGTGAAAAGTGCTATTTTTCACGAAAAATTCCGCCATTTTGGGGGTGGTAAACCCCCTCAATGTAAAAAATAATCTCAAACTAACCGTTGGGGGGAGGTATTTTATATGTAGAAAGTGTGTACCAAGTTTGAAATAAATGGGTCATGTAGTTTTCAAATGACAGTGAACACGGACGTTGAAAAAGTGGTTTCGAGAAAAACGCGGCACCGGCTTGTTTGTGGATATTTTCGCGTACAAATTTCACGAAATGTTCTTGAAATGACACTTAACAATGTACAAAAGGTTTCAATAAATTTACTGTATCCATATAGATGAAAAAAAAATCGCAAAAAAGTGTTTTTTTCACGCTGAAACCCCTACCCTCCCCTTAAAAAAAATTCGAGACCTGGATTAGAAGCTATCAGAAACACAGCGTTGGGGCTGTATTTCACCAATGGAGGTATGATGCTCTTAAAAATGTCGCTATTCCTTTGCACCAGATCCAATCGTGTTTCGCCCTTTTTCTGGCGAGCACCCGCAGCCAGGATCACCACCTTCGAATTGCTAGTCACGCAGAAATCTATAAAATGAATATTATTAATTCCGAATATTAATGTACTTTTTGTGTATTCTAATGTATCAATATATCAATACATACATACATACATACATATATATATATATATATATATATATATATATATATATATATATAAATACTGAATATTAATGTTTTAACGGTTATTAATATTATGAATATTAATAACCGGCTGTAAATTCTCGGTTTTCCTAATTCTCAATTTCTCACCCGTGTCGTATTCGATCTGTGGGTCGTCCAGCAATGCCCGACCGTGAGAGAAATCCATTCCCTCTCCCTCGAGCTTTTTCGGAAATGCGTCAACTATCGCCACGTGGCTGCTGATTTTCTGCGAATTTTTTTTTTCCATACGTGACAAAAAGGCTCTCCCTGACGTTTCGAGGAATTTTATTATTTTTACCTGGAATAAAATCGCATTGGCACAAGCGACCCCTACCATACCGGCGCCCACGATCGTGACTTTGTTCCAATTGTCCCTCGTGGTCTCGGACACTTTGCAGAGAAGGTCCTCGCGCAAGCATACCGGCGGTCTGCTGAACAGGAAGAGCAAATTTCGCTTTTACCGACTGACGGCTCTTCGGAGAACGAAAATCAGCCGGCAACGTACCGACGATCGGTAAGAAAAAGGGTTTTCCGAGAAAAGAAAAACCAATCGAGAGATCGTTTTTTCGGCTTGTGCCGGGTCTGCTTACTCAGAACTGACCGCTCTTTGTATTTCTCTCTGGTCGAACGTTTTTTTCCACAATTTCGATGAACCACGATTTTTCTGCTCGGCGAAGATCTTCGTCAGAACCGTCGGTACGGAAGTGTGCGAACGTCTCGGCGCTAGGTAAATCTTACCGACCGAATAAAAAATCTTCCTCGACGTGGACACGAGATGCGATGACAGTTTCGAAAAACCGTACATGTTTTTTCACTTCGAGACACCGAGATCGGCAATACTCGGTTCCCGGATCTGCGATTCCGATGCCGGAAGCAATTACATTGCACTTGAAGAATTTTTACCCGCACTTGACTTCTTTTCACGATTAGTCCCGAGTACTTTGTCAATTCGGCGAGTCACGCGGCTCGACATTTGGGAAAAAAAATGTTCTTGCAGCATTTGTCAAACGATTCCATAGTTACTGCGATGAGCTCGAAAACGATTTTCATCAATTCGTCAATGATTTTAAGGCGTTGTACCTTTGAATGAAAATCGTTTTTTTTGGGCTCAAATAATGTATCCACATGCCAAGAATGGTATGGTCCAAAGAAAAAAGAATTTTTTTTTTATAACATTAAACCCGTTTTTCTTGAAACCATTTTTTCAAAATCGGGCAGTCTCGTAGCTCCTAAAATTGTTCACCGATTGACTTGAAATTCCAACTTTAGCTTCGTAGATAGATTTTTTTGCGGAGTACGTTTGATTTTAACGATCGATTAACAATTACAGTTTTTATGCAAAAATTGCGGCCGATGTTTAGTCGAAAATTTTCATAATTTTTGCCTAATAATGCCAAAGTCGCAAAAATCAATATTTTGTCCCAATGTTGTGTACTTCTCTAGCAAAACTTATGTTGATTGCGAAAAGTATGTTTTGTTCTAGGTGCTCATGTGCGTGTCTAACAAGATGTAGAGTCTAACATAGAGGGCTTAAGGCCTTAGGCCACTCTAGAGGCCGAAAAATAGGCTTTTTGGGGATTTTTTTTCAGAAAAACTACACAATAATTCGAGATTACAAAAAAGAGTGTTCATCATATATATCAGTGACTATGCAATAATTTTTTTTGAAACAATTAATTTAAAAATGGCGGCTGTGCAGCGTTTATATCAAAACTGCATTTTTTAAGTTGACCGGAAACATAACTCAGACAATTTTCAACCGATTCACTCGAAATGTTGAATATATCTTGAAAAATACATTGTCTTTGGAAGTTCGTCGAACTTTTTTTAAATATTGCAATGCTCATTTGTTATTAACAATTTGTTGGCAATTTGTTGAATTTCGCTTTCCAAAAAATTGCTTAAAAAACCCTCAGATCATTGTTAATAACAAATTAACTATGCAACGTAAAAAAAAAAATCCTCCGTACTTCCACAGACACTGTATTTTCCAAGATATATTCAACATTTCAAGTAAATCGGTTGAAAATTGTCTGAGTTATGTTTCCGGCCAACTTAAAAAATGCAGTTTTGAGAAAAACGTTGCACAGCCGCCATTTTGAAATTAATCGCTTCAAAAAAAGTATTGTATATACTCACTGATATGCATGATAAACACCCTTTTTTGCAATCTTGATTTATTTCGTAGTTTTTCTGAAAAAAAAAAATCGCCAAAAAGCCTATTTTTTTGGCCTCTCGATCACCAGGTCACCATTGTGTATTTTTTTGGAAAACAAAAAATTTATTTGCGTTCCCACAGATATGTAGAATGAGCCTTTCAAACCTCATTTTTATGGCTTTATTAGTATAAAAACGAAAATTTAAAAAAATCCTTATTTCCGTTCATCCAAAGGTCTTAAAGTAATCCTATCACTTCACACTAGTCATACCACTGATCATACTTGAGACTTGTACAATTTATATTTTTAAAATATGCAAAAAAAAATAATTATAATTAATTAATGTAATTAATTAATAATTTTTATTTTTATTTTTATTCAAATTAATAATTAATAATTGTATTTATTCTAATTTTTAGAACGTAAACGTAATTTTTTCCGAGAGCTTAGGATTACTACAAGTGTCAAGTATGTAAATCTGATTATCTTTAAGAATCTGACGGATTCCCACTATTATGTGCACTTTTGTAGCGACCGGAAATTGGCTTTTTGCATATCGTCTCGGAATTCCTTCACGAAGATGCGCAATTTTTATTTTTTCTCTATTATTAGTTCGATAACCGACCCTGAAACTTCACAGAGACGATTCTAAAAATATACAGTGAAGCTCCAAAAATTATGAAAATCTTATGGATTTTAGCCTGGCGATAGGATTACCTTATCATCGAAAACTCTTCACGAAGAAATCAAATTGAACGAAATTGACGAATACAAGATTTGGTTTTGTCGCAATTAATCGATTCAGCAGGGGAATTAATTACGCATCTATCTTCCATTTCTTTATTTCCTCTTCTCGACATGTGGAGAATAATGACACTTTTTCAACGGCTGTAACAACGCGTACACGCTTTCACTTACGATAAACATTTACACACGAGAAACATGGCATCGTACTGGACTATTTCAATGGATGACTGGTGTGAAAAATAGATTCGAGTAGTATCAAAAGTTATAATACTTTTCATTTGTTATATCCTGCTTATGTATACCGCGACAGTGTGAGAGGGAGAGCTCGAAGCAAAATGCCCATTTTTACCGGCATTGCATGATTTTCCTCAACACTCGAAAACTCCCGCTCGATATTTCGAAACGTCTCCAGATACAGAATAAATATTGGCAGTAATCATTACACGCACGCTTACGAAAAAAAAAAAAAAAAAAAAAGAAACATATCCACGTATAAGAATATTGATGACACGTACAACTAAACAGCACAGACAAAAATATGGGAAGAACTAGAGGCCCGTTAGTTTGGACTTGACCCCTGTACGACTTCCGCTATCGGAGTCTCGCTCCGTAAAAATTCGCTAATACTTTTTTCCTAGACAAACAATACTTTGAAAGTGCCAAATGTCACAGGACAACTGACGTTTGACAATTTATCGTTGGGATGATATTGACGATACCACGCGTTCACGGAACTTGAACTATAAACGATTGACGAGAAGTGCTCAAAACTTGAGACCTTTTTGTACTTCCGACATGGTGGCAGCGGATTTCTTCAGCAGGGAACGCTCGTCGTCCGTGAGTTTTTGCTTAACGATGACTGTGACACCGTCCTCGCCAAGGGTGCAAGGAAGGGAGAGGAAGACTTCCTCCGAAATGTCGTGGAGACCCTGGAAAGAAGAAATTGATCGATTGAGCCAACGAGGAACAAGTTGTCACCTAGAGACGAGACTGCTCAGTCGATAACAAGTGTGCTGGAACGTTTGCTGAAGAGTCCCTATGGGCGATAATAAGCATCGGTATTTTAGTTACCAATTGTTACTACCGTTCAACTAATAGCACGGTTGGATGGCGAAACCAACCCTGGTAGGTCACTAAAATGTTGCTGCTGTTGGTCAAGGAGCCTGAGGGTGACATTACGCGAGCAGCAAAAAGCAACAGCATTTTAGTTACCCCCCCCCCCTCCCCACTTGTTACTACACTGAGAAAAAAATCATTGATCCAATGTCATTGGTGTTATTGAATGAAATTTCGTTGATTCAATTGTAAAATTGTTCGTGTAAATAATCGGATTTATTAGTCCAAACAAAACGCTAATTTATTAGTCCTGATTAATTAACTAATTGGACTAATTTAATTAAATTAATTAACTGATTGGACTAATTAAACGAATTTATTAGTCCAAACAAAAATTTAATAACATGATAGAATTAAAGGGTTTTTGGTTCATTCGAAAGATATGTTGTTAGCCGAGAACAATATATTATTAAAACTAACTATAACATGAATATTGTTGATTCGAGTACACAAGAAAAACTGAATTTCGCTCGTTCGATTTAGATAAAATTTCTATTGAGTAAGTATGTTATTCAATTTTTTTCACCATATCCGATATTGATTTCCAAGTACAATATTCGTTAAAATATTAATATTTTATTTTGATTGAAAAATATTAAGCAAATGTCTGAATTGGTTAAAAAATTATGCGAAAATAAAAGTTGTATCTTGCGGATTTTGTTGAAAAAATTCAACCAAATCATGGCCGAGCGCCACCGAAATTGTAGGTGTGAGGAAACTCGTAGTTCTCGGAGTAACCGCTAGAAGCCGCACGCGCGCTCGTTTCTCGTAAGCGTAGCGCGAACCGAAAATCTACTCAAACGCCGGAGAAACTCTATAGAGTATCGCTTCTTGGCCTGTGGCTAAGATCAAAGTGTAGTATCTGTTCTTTTCAGTTGAATATCTGATATTCTCTCCACTATTATCGTGGATGATCATTCTAATGCTCACTTTTTATTTAAGATTAACAAATTAAAAACCTTACGTCC
The DNA here is from genome assembly GCA_964007375.1 of Ophion obscuratus. Lineage (NCBI taxonomy): Eukaryota > Metazoa > Arthropoda > Insecta > Hymenoptera > Ichneumonidae > Ophion > Ophion obscuratus. The sequence continues at coordinate 19,922,302 of OZ023323.1, forward strand.
CATGGCATATTCGTTTCGATGCAGCAAAGAAATAATTAATTCTATTGATTATATTTTTGTACGAAATGAAAAATGTTGTAGCAACCGCTTAATTATTTCATCCATACATCTACGGATTGTATATAGAATGATTCCAATAGGGTATAATTTAATTTGAAAGATAATGTAGATATTCAGAGAACGGAAGAGCTTTTTAAAATAAAATAATATGTTATTTGAATCAATCACATTTTCCAATATTTTATAGTATTGTAACAATCTCATACATCGGTGGCACTCCGCAGCAGTACATTTATTCGGATCAACCAATATACTTTTTGATTCAATTGGTGTTTTTTTTTCCTCAGTGTAGCCTTAGCTCGATAGCATGTTGGATCGTCAAATGGATGAGTGGAAGTACCTAAGATGCTGATAATTTTTGCTGCCCATGGGTCGCCGTTTTGGTGACTTGGAATCCGAGTCCGAGTTACCAAAACGAAGCGGCGATTTCTAACGGAATTACAGCAGCCTCCCGTTGTATTTCTTCGTCGACACGTGACGAGTCAGCATTTAAAAAAGAAACGGGAACAAACGAGTCTTGACTCACCGTGACCATAGTCGAAACAGCATGAACCTGGTTGGAGTTCCTGAGAATTGCTGACGCAAGATTTGCGATGCTGAGACCAATGGCCCAGGAGGTGTATCCCTTGAGTTTGATGACCTCGTAGGCGCTCTGAACCACCTGTTTGTGGATATCGCCCCAGTTTTCCGGGTCTTTTTCCGTACCAACGTTCTCGTCGAGATCGCGCAAGCGTACACCAGCGACGTTTACCCCGGACCATACAGGAACTGATGCAGCGGTAATTACGAGAAACATCAATTGAGAATTCAAGCCTAACATCGATGATTGTTTCAGTGGAAAAAAAGAATATATACCGCTGGTATCGCCATGCTCGCCGATGATCCAGCCATGGCAGGAAGTTGACGCGACTTTGAGTCTCTGGGAGAGCAAGAACCGAAAGCGTGCCGAATCGAGATTGGTGCCGCTGCCGATTACGCGATTCTTCGGCAAACCCGACAGCTTCCAGGCCACGTAAGTAAGAATGTCGACTGGATTCGAAACGATCAGAAGTATCGTGTTCGGGCTGTATTTAACGAGCTGGGGTATGATGCCCTTGAGTATGTCCGTATTTCGCTGAACGAGATCCAAACGCGTTTCGCCTTCGCGCTGTCTCGCACCAGCTGTCACGATGCATATGCTCGAATTTGCGGTGATCGCGAAATCTGTACTGGCGTTTATATGGGCGTTCTTCAAGAACGGAGTACCGTGCTGCAAATCCATCATTTCGCCCTTCAGCTTTTCCTCCATTACGTCTATCAGCACTACGTCGCTCGAAATGGACTGAAATGAGAACGTCGTTCATGTGCATTGGAGACAAAGATTCCACTTGCATTCATTCCACTTTGGGTATCATCCGTAGCTGGTCATTTAGCCTCAAAATGTCTTGCACGGGAAAAAAGAAACAGCGAAAATCACAGTATAAACCGCATAAAAACAGCGTGTCATATTTAATTTTACGGTAAAACAGAGTAATGTAAATCCTGTCCTACAAAAATGACGTATTTTCCTGTACACACTGAGATTTTTACAGTCACACTGGCTTATTCACAATTCGGTATTGTGCATACATCAGTGTTTTCAGTAAAAATATTCAACTGTAAAATTTACACGAGATCACTGATTTTTATACTGTACGCAAACTGCAAGGGTTACAGTGTACACTGTATTGAGTAGAGAGTGATTCATTAAATTGCACAGTGTCGCACGCTAGTTTTACTCTTCTTTGGAGACTTCGTGACGTAATCTGTGCACTCTGAGATTTTTACAGTTACACTGATCTATTTACAGTTTGGTATTGTGAAAAAATCAGTGATTTCAGTAAATATATTCAACAGTAAAATTTAAATGAGGTCACTGATTTTTATACTGTACGTAAAGTGCAAGGGTTACAGTGTACAATGTATTGAGTACGGAGTGATTCATTAAATTTCACAGTGTGGCACGGTAGTTTTACTCTTCTTTCGACAGTTCGTGACGTAATCTGTGCACTCTGAGAGTTTTACAGTTACACTGGTTTATTTGCAGTTTGATATTGTGAATACATCAGTGATTTCAGTAAAAATATTCAACTGTACAATTTAAATGCGATCACTGATTTTTATACGGTACGCAAATGAGGCACGAGGTGAGGCACGAGGCCAGGACACAAAGGATTGCCGGTTAGTAGTGCGTGGTTGATGGGACGCGGATATCGAAATTTGTGCGTCAGAATTCAAGAAATTATAAAGAAAGAGAGAATGTTTTTTTTAAAGGTACGTTCTTGTCTAATTAGGACTTGTCTCGCGCGTGGGACGAGGCATGTGGCCAGGACACAAAGGATTGCCAGTTACCCGTGCAGAAATTTTGGCAGGGATACAGCTGAATTCTGACTTGTATCCCGGGCTCCCAGTCGGGATCTAGTCCGATATCGGATCAGATTCGAAGACTAAATGTAAGATCCGTAAACTGGATTCCATTAGGGATCCAGAACCGGATCCTTTAATGACTCTAAATAGATTCCCCATGGAATCATTGAGGAATCTGGGAAGGATCACGGGTGAATACAGGCTGAAATAAAATGTCAAAAATGGAATTATGACGTGTTAAATTTATTATAAAAATAAATAACATTTATAAAGTTTTGGTGCATTAAACTATCAGTAAAAAAAAATTTGTCCAAAGATTCAAATGGCAGATCGCGCTCATCGCGAGATTTTGATGTGAATTAAAAAAAATTCACATCAAAATCTGTGAATGCAAATGTATCGACAAGAAATTATAAATACAAAAAAAAATCACAAAATTAGTTGTGAATTTTTTCGTATTTAAGACAAATTAAAATCAAATTCAAAATAATTAGATTAAAATTTGCGCCAAAAGTGAGTTCATACGTATTTTGAGAGAAAACATTGCCTCGAGGCAAAGAAATTTTTGCACATAACTTTTTGTGCGAACATTTCTTTGCCTCAACACAATGTTTTCTCTCAAAATACGTTTACACTTGTGGTGTAAATTTTAATATAACTGTCGTGAATTCGATTTTTATTTTCTTCAACTTGAGGATATTCACAACTCATTTTGTGATTTTTTTCATATTTATAATGTAATATTTGAAACTCACAACTTTTTTTGCAAAAATTTCTTTGCCTCGACGAAATGTTTTCTCTCGAAATACGTAAGAACTCACGGTTGGTGTAAATTTTAATCTAATCATTGTGAATTTGATTTTAATTTGTCTTAAATGCATGTTTATACCCACCGACATGTCGGTGGGTATAAACAGAGACTTATTCCCCAAAACCGGTATCCCGGTTAGAATCCAACTTGCATCAGTATCGGAATATGTACGACGACGATGGCATAATTTTGAAAATTTTGGCATCACGTGTATTTTCGGTATTACTATGTAATTCCTATCTATAGATAGGAATTTTATAGATAGGAATCTATAGACAGAAATTCCGATCTATAGATAGGAATTCCATAGTAATACAGAAAATACACGTGACGCCAAAATTTTCAAAATGATGCCATCGTCGTCGTACATATGCCGATACTGATGCAAGTTGGATTCTAACCGGGATACCGGTTTTGGGGAATCCATGACAAATCCTGATCGGGATTTGATCGGACATAGGGTATCTCGGTCAAAATTTCTGCATGGGTAGTAGTGCGTGGTCGATAGGATGCGAACGTTGAAATTTGTGCGACATAATTCAAGAAATTATAAAAAAAGAGAAAATTATTTACAAAAAGGTACGTTCTTGTGTATGTGACTGATTTGTTTTATATTTTCTACACATTTTTTTCAAACTTCTTTTATGGATAAACTTTTTTTTCGTGTGTCTACATATACTATGTCGATATAACTGGTGCATTCATTGTACATAATACAGATTAACCAACTGTCAAATTACAAGTTTTGTTAAATTTATCTTACAGTGTTGCACTGTCCAAATTTACGTTTGACTACACTGTATTTTGGACTGTGTGTTCCAGTAAAAGATACAGTAGAGCGGTTCGAATCCAAAGAGGACAGTATAGGAACTGTAATAATTTACTTTGAGCACACTGTATTTTGAGCACTGTGTTTCAGTAAATATCGCTGTGCAATCGTTCGAGTCCAATGCGAACTGTGTAGCCCCTGTATTTTGTACTATTTCTTTTTTTCCGTATGGATAACTTTGGAAAACAGAAAACTTACTTTTGTCAGTATGCTGAAGGCGCAAGCCATACCGACTTGACCGACTCCAACGACGGTTATTTTATTTTTCCCCGTGGACTGCGGCTGCGTGACTACGCTCAATAGCTTTTCCTTCAGCGTGGCCATCTTCGGTTCTGCAGATCAAAAGGAAAACCAACGAAGTAGTATATCAGTGGTAGGTGCCTGCGGCATTGGGTGGGTGAAGGGCATTTCGACGCTGGGGGAAGGTCATCTCTCCGCTGGGGAAGGTCACCTTGGCGCTGGGTGAATGTCACGAGAGTCGTGGCCTCCTATGGGGTGGAGCACGTGCGCACGACCGCTCCGTTCTCTCGCGTTTGCCCTTCAACGACGAAGGGATGCTAACCTTAGGAAGTATCGATCCCCCACAATCAACAGCACTATCAAAACTAACGGGGTTTCGTAGCTTTTACGATAAAAAAAAAAACGCACTTGTGTTAATAAAGACGAGACAACCCGGCAGATCTTTCGATAGAGGGATTGCTTTAAATTTCGCCGAGGTGAACAACCCCTCGGTGAAGGTTCAATGAAGCCAGTTGTCGACTAGAGAAGGCACCTAGCACCGGTTCTTTTCGCAGTCCCGACTGGTCCAAAAATAAAAACGAACACGAGACCGTCGGTCGGGGGGGCGGCGGCGGAAGAAAAGAAAATGACGTGCGTGCGGGCTGGCGACAAGAGCGAGCAAGAGTTTGACCTTGAACGAGCAAATGCTTACCGTTTCCACGTCCGGTCTTTTATATCGTAGAGATCTCGTTTCGGAGAGCATTGTACTCGTTCGTGCCAGTTTATCAATCGAGCCAAAAGTCCCGTGACGCGATAACAAATGCAATGGAGATTAATGTACCGGCAGGGTGGGAAGCACCGTTTGAAAATCATATTTCAACGTATTTCGCGGATAGTGGGGATACTCGCTGCCAGCAATAAGCAGAGCAATGACGCGATTCGCCGTCACTCGAGAGATTTACGGCAGTGAATTTCGCGTGAACTGGCTGCCGTACTCCAAACTCACATTGTACACGGTTTTGGAACATTTAAATTTAGTTCTTTGCCCGGTGAACCGGCGAGGCTAGCGTTATTCTGATCTTCGATTTTGTCTTTCGTTGTCTGATTGGAAACGTGCGATTTTTTGACAATTCAAGATAAGCTGCTCTGCCGCCGAAGTCTTCCAGAATGGAATCTTCAACTTTGGCACGAAATTTGATTGTTTAAAGAAATGCCAGCGTTCCCGAAAAAATGCCGCGAGGCATTCCAAAATGGAATCTTCAACTTCGAACTCAACATTGATGCAGAAAAAAATATTCCATCGCTAGAATTTAGCCCAATGTCAAAATGTTCGAAAAGTCACGATACATTTTGGAAATTAAGGGGCTATACCAGTGTGACACTTTGAAAAAATCGGTTTTTTTTGCTTTTTCGACAGTTTATACTTTCAAGAATATCCTGTAAAAATTTCAAGGCCGTATCTCTATCATTTTATCTTGCATAAATCGATAGTTAATTCTTTAAACGCGTTTTTCTCGAAAAGAGATTTTTCAAATTTGCTGACACTGTAACTCAAAGAGCAATTATCCGATTGACTTGAAATTTGAACTGAGTACTCTTGAATATATTTACTCTACGTAGGATATTTTTGATTGGATGAAAATTGATGATTTGGCATTGAAAAAAAAACGACCAAAACGACCAAGAAAACAGACTTTTTTTCATAACTACGCCATTTTGTTAGATTTTGATATTTTTCGAAAATCCTACGTCATTGTACAGGAAATACCTTCCAGTTTAACGACATTTTTTCCTTTTTCGGTTTCAGCTACTCAATCGGCCGGAATCATGTCAGCAGTGGAGCAACTTTTTCTTTGGCACCTCCGAAGGCAGCCCATAAGTCGCTTGGATCTCAATAATTTTCTATGAAAAAATTATCTAATATAGGTCAAATATAGCCAAATATATTCTTAATTTTCCGAAATATTTAATTACGTTCTTTTCTTCCAAAAAATTCCGGAAAATCACCCAAATTTTCAGCGTTCTCACTGGTATAACCCCTTAACGTTCTTCGTTTCAAAATAAAAAATAATTCTTACCTTACTTCCAAGCCAAGTCAGCAACGGCACGAGAAAAAAAAATCACCAAAGGCTCTATCTTCACGATATATTTTAGGAGCGCGACGTTTCGGGCGGTACCGGCGCGTCTGACAGTTCGACGATGTATGTTACGAAAGGTGACCCGCTCCCCTTCTTTTATAGTAAGCATGCGCGCGCTACTTGCCCCTCGAAAATCTCCTTCTACCTCGCGGTCGGTAAAACGGCGAAGAATCGCAAATTCCACCAAACCCCATGAAATCCAAAAATAATAATTCTAAATTATAATTATAATTGCCAATGTAATTTCCCTTGTATTGTCGCAATTGGCGCTACCGAATCGACGAGCGTGTGTGCCATGTGGCACGTATGAATACAATATTCGCGGAAAATGGAGTCACTTTTGCGCAAGCGCTTACACCAGCGGGACAAAAACCAGTTACTCGCTGTGTACGTAGCTAAGCGCGCGTGTTCACACACAGGGTGATTCAACGAGTCACACTTATTCGGTCGCATCCGCGATCAATATTTCGCTGTAAGAACTATTCCGGAAGAAACAAGTTCGTGTTTACTTTTACATTGTATAACATTTCATCAAACTGAATATAACAATAATCGTAATAACGATAGCGCTGATTATCATTGTTGAAAGAAAATACAAAATATTGACAGATAATTATAGATTTTTCATTAAATTATTCATATTTGTATTTATAGTGAAAATAATTCATTTGGATAAAAATCGTAATTTCTGTGATTTGAATTAAATATATAAATATAATAACTGCAGTAGTGGAATAATAGTAATTGTATTTTTCCAGTGTAGAATTTAGTTTCTCGATAAACGAAGGCCACGAATTTGTCCGTCGAAAAAAAATTAATTTTCACGAGACATTGACACTACTGTCAGATTGCACGAGTCGAGATTGCCGTGAGAAAAGAATGAGCTCACGGACTGCAAATTGTATCGGGCCGTTAAATTCCTAAAAAAAAGTCGTCCTCATCGCGCTCGCCTTATCGATTTTTTGCCGAGAATGTCGCACACTCGAAAACTCAACTTGACGTTGCATCACGTACGTTCACGAGATGCAACCGATGTGTGGGAGAAATAGAGGTGCTCGTTACGTGCGATAATCGATGAATCACGCAGGTCTACGAACGTGTCTCTCGGCTACGTGACTACATGTGTGTATATGTATACAGATATAAAGCTTACGGAAAGTAAAGCAGTAAAAGAAATGTCTTAAAATCATTTAAAAAAACCACTGACGTAAACTGTTAACAATAGAAAAAAAACAATAAATAAAAATTAATGCAAATTTAAAACAAATTAAATTAAAATAAATTAAAAAATAAACTAAAATAAATTTAAAAAAGGAAACAAATTTAAAATCGAACCAAAAAATTATATTCTATTGAAGAACAAACAAATTATTAAATAGTCAAACTTTCGACCATTATCCAAAAAATTCAACAAGCACTACCAAACGTACATTAAAATTTGTCTTTTTAGACGGGCTTAAATCGCGTTTTAAAACAATTAATATTCGATTAACGCGTACTTGCGCAACTTTTCAAACATCCTTAACGACGTGAAAATGCGTTAAAATTGCATTTAAGTCAATGCACATATTTCGAGGCAAACTGTAGACAGTTCGGCTCGCAGCTGACGCAACGAAGGTCGATGGGAACGCAAGCGTTTCGTGAAATAAAACGCGAGCCTTCTACGTTGGCTCTACGTGCCTCTCGTCACTGAACCCGAGATCCTACCGTTCCTGACTTTTTTTCTTCTCTTCTTCCCGACAGGAAACCGCCGTCGACAAAAGAGAGAAAGAGAGTTGAGCGAAGCGCCGCGTGACGTCTCGTGATCAGTCACGACGATGAAATTAGAAACTAGTGATGTTTCGAACGCCTGTGTGCATGCTCGAAAATCAACGATTCAAGGGGGGAAATACCTTTGGGCGAGAAAAATATTTGGTGATGCATTTTTTTTTTTTCAAAGAAAGATTTCATTACCATTCGTGAGACCTAGGATATGTTTTATTACTACTTTTAGCTGTTACATGGTATTTTTTGTTTTATTAAGGGGCTGTAGCAGTGCGAACGCTGAAAATTTGGGCGACTTTCGGGAATTTTTTGGAAGGAAAGTACTCAATTAAATGTTTCGGAAAATTAAGAATATATTTGGCCATATTTGACCTATATTACATAATTTTTTCGTAGAAAAATATTGAGATCCAAGCGACTTATGCGCTGCCTTCGGAGGCGCCAAAAAAAGTTCCTCCACTGCTGACATGATTCCGGCCGATTGAGTAGCTGAAACCGAAAAAGGAAAAAATGTCGTTGAACTGGAAGGTATTTCCTGTAAAATGACGTAGGGTTTTCGAAAAATATCAAAATCTAACAAAATGGCGTAGTTGTGAAAAAAGTCTGTTTTCTTGCCTATAAAATGGTCGTTTTTTTCAATGCCAAATCGTCAATTTTCATCCAATCAAAAATATCCTACGTCATTGTAGAGTAAATATATTCAAGAGTACTCAGTTCAAATTTCAAGTCAATCGGATAATTGCTCTTTGAGTTACAATGTCAGCAAATTTGAAAAATCTCATTTCGAGAAAATCGCGTTTAAGGGGTAAGGCCACTGTAACGGCCCAAAAAAAAGGTTTTTTCACTAATTTTTTGCTCCCGAAATTGAAGGTATTTGAAAAAAAACTTTTAATGGTGTTATCGGGCATACATTAAACTTTATTATAAAATTTTTTTACAGTAAAAAAAAAAATGGCGGTTCCACAGCTATCTTCCCGGGACATGTTTTGCTTCCAGGGCTCCGCGGCACGCAGCACCACTGGTGCACTTTTGAATCTAGAACAAAAAAAAACCATTAATCTAGAGGGCTATAGCTAGAGAATGTCGATCGGATTTTAAAAAGTATCAATTTTTGTGGATTTGGCGTGCGTTTGAAAAAAAAAATTGATTTTTGACGAAAAAAACGGCAAGTTTTTTGTTAATAAAAAATCAATAAATAAAGTTCTTGAAAATTCCGATCGACATTCTCAAGATAATGTAAATGTTCACATCTGGTTAAAATTTCAAGTAAAAAAAATGAAAATTGTTCGAGTTATGCTGCGTGCCATTTTGAAAAACCATGTTTCGAGAAAAACGCGTTTAAAGTTTTGCGAATAGTTTGTTTGGGTTTGTTTGGGTTAAATAGTTTGTTGTGTAAATAGTTGGGTTAAATAAAAAATAGTTTAAACTATTTTTTAAGCCAATAAAAAAAATCGATTTTTCAAAAAATGTACAGTGGCCTTACCCCTTAAAGATTGAACTGTCGATTTTTGCAAGATAAAATGATATTCACCATAAAAACTGCTAATCAACTATGGGCCCATACAATGGCCCCATACAATGGACCCTCCTCTTCCTCGAATAATGCCTGTTGAGAGGCTGAAGCTTTTTGCACTGGTATAGCCCCTTAATCTTCAAAAATGGCGGAGTTATGCCGGCCTCCTAATCTGCATTTTCAAAACTGGCGTCATGTACAGCTAAAAACTAATCAACCAATTCTGATGGAATTTTCTATCAACCTTTGTAACCTTAGTGTCTAAAACATGAAACTAAATAGTTTTGAAAATAAAAAAACGATTTTTTTGTTTCAATATGTAGCCCTTTTGCGGAAAATGCCATATTTTCGTGTCAAAGCGTACCTTTTCATCGATTTTCAACAGTTCTCACTTTTTCTTGGTTCATATTCTGCGTATACGTGTTAATGAAAGAAAAGTCTTCCTTGGTTTTTTTTAGATCATTCCCGCCAACGCTACGTGTCACGCCGTCTGACAACATCCGCCGCTACCCGTTTAGAAGACCGTGCCATACGTCCGGCATTTTTAAAGATTAATAATTTTATTTTTTCAATAAAATCATGTAACAGCCACAGGTGGTAATAAAACAGAGTCCAAGTCTCAAAAATGGTGAGGGAATCTTTCCTTGTAAAAAAAAAAACAATCGTGAATATCAGCCATTTTTTCCTCACCTAAAGGTTTCTCCCCTCTTAAAGACCAAGAGAGGAAATCTTATTTTTTTACAGAATTATGTACTGCGCATTACAAACGTGCCTTTTTCGACAGTTTATACTTTTAAGAATATTCTGTAAAAATTTCGAGGCCGTATCTCTATCGTTTTATCTTGCAAAAATCGATAAATAAATCTTTAAACGCGTTTTTCTGGAAATGAGATTTTTTAATTTTGCTGACATTGTAACTCAAAGAGCAATTACCCAATTGACTTGAAATTTGAACGGAATACTCTTAAATATATTTACTCTACAATGACGTAGGATATTTTTGATTGGATAAAAATCGACGATTTGACATTGAAAAAAACGAGCATTTTATCGGCAAGAAAACAGAGCTTTTTTTCATAACTACGCCATTTCGTTAGATTTTGATATTTTTCGAAAATCCTACGTCATTGTACAGGAAATACCTTCCAGTTCAACGACATTTTTTTCTTTTTCGGTTTCAGCTACTCAATCGGCCGGAATCATGTCAGCAGTGGAGGAACCTTTTTTGGCGCCTCCGAAGGCAGTGCATAAGTCTCTTGGATCTCAATATTTTTCTATGAAAAAATTATGAAATATAGGTCAAATATAGCCAAATATATTCTCAATTTTCCGAACCATTTAATTTAGTACTTTTCTTCCAAAAAATTCTCAAAAATCACACTAATTTTCAGCAGTCACACTGGTATAGGCCCTTAAATGCATTGATTTCGTGAATTAATTACTATTGTATTTAGCCGGTAAGGCCTGCAGAGTTTTCGCGGTCGTCATTTTTTATGTCTCTACTACAGGTATAAAAAACTAATATGTTTTTTCTAATGAGGAGGTTCGTGCACGTACTACGTCAAACAAAAAAATGTCGAGAGCGCATTTCCCTAGGCGCCACCAGCGCGCCGAAACGCACAAAACAGCTTAGACGGTGAAAGTAGCAATTTGGAGTCATTCAGGCCAGTCGTTGTACAAGAAATATATAACGACCTAACAGTCGAAGACCTACTATCAAAATGCCTCCGAGGGTACACGCAGAATTCAAAAGGAGCTTCACTTCCGTTGTGTTAACGATAGCTCGTAAATGAGTTTCGAAACTTTAAGGAGAGTGGAGCGTGATGGTTGGAGCCACAATCCAAGATTTAAAAAAAAACATAAATATATATATATATATATATATATATATATATATATATATATGTTATTGTCTAGACTATATTGGGTCTATGCAAATTTTTGGATATTTTTTAACCACCAAAAACTAGAGATAAAAAAAATAGTCTAATGTGGGTAAACTTAAGGGCGGTTAGATGAGCAAGACGTTCATACTACGGGTGATGTAATTCTTTTGGCTATTGAGCACCAAGATAAACCATTTTTAGGAACGGATTAACGCAAGCTAAACCTTTGTAAACATTTAGAAGAAAAAAACCATTTTACCCGCTGTAAATCATATATATTCAATATTAAAGAACATTGCTGTCGGCCTCAGTGTCCGCGAAGTTTCCGTATTTCGGCAACACTTAATATTAATTAATGGTAATAATAAATAATCTCGAGAAATAAATATAAATAGGCATAATTATAAATGACTGAACATTTTATTCTGAGTTGTATAAAACATTCACTGAGGCAGTTTTTTTCTTCATAATAACCATCGATAATGTTATTATACTTTTTCAAGTTGCTAGTAACACAAAAGTTTTTCGTATTTACGCAATAAAAATATGAAAATTCATGATTTTCCCCTTTAATGATATATTTTACGAAAAATTAGCATCCACAGAATAAATCAATACCTCGTATGCGTTTTCTTGAGCTTGATTGAAAGAGACAATCATAAGTCGTAATTTGACTCAACCGCTCCAACCACCTTAAGGCGGGATATACATTTAGACAGGAAAAAATAAGCATTATTGAGGGATTTTTTAGTGTAAGAAATAATTATTCTACAATTATCAAAATTTAGCTATACTTTAATAATATATTTAAGGATACAAAGCTATTTTTTTAAATTAATTCATCATCAAAATATCGGAGCTGTGGCAGAGTGTTACAGGAGGGTTGCCGCGGGAGTTGCGAATCGGCGTCAAGCTTCCCGTAAACTTTGATTTGCAAAAAAGTTGAAAAAAATTGTTCGGTTAGAACATGTATAGTTTCTATGTGCCGGTAATTAAAATGTAGAAAATGCAAATTTAAGAAAATGGCACGCATTTCCAAAAAAAGTCAACACTTCACGCAATATTTCTGTAAAAGATGAATTAAAAAAGTAGTTTACTTTCCAATTCTTCAAAAACAATTCTCGTCAAGTAGAAGGTACCAATAATATCCATGTTTCTACCAAGTTTCAACTCAATCGGCTTAATAGTTTTTGAGAAATCCCGCACGCCAATTTCGATAATGCAGTTTTGAGAAAAACGCGTTTGAAGTTCACGCCCGCTCCGAATCCGAGCGGCTGACGGGCTGTAACGTTTGAAGTTTTTCGAATTTCGCTTTGAAACTTTAGGAAAATATTCTACAGGAAACTTTAGGAAATATTCTATCATTTAAGGAGTAAGGCCACTGTAAATTTTTTTAAAAATCGATTTTTTTTTATTGGCTTAAAAAATAGTTTAAACCCTCTAGTTTAAAAATAGTTTAAATCCTTTTAACTTCTTTTTTTAATTTTTTTCCAATAAAAAACTATTCGCAAAACTTTAAACGCGTTTTTCTCGAAACATGGTTTTTCAAAATGGCACGCAGCATAACTCGAACAATTTTCATTTTTTTTACTTGAAATTTTAACCAGATGTGAACATTTACATTATCTTGAGAATGTCGATCGGAATTTTCAAGAACTTTATTTATTGATTTTTTATTAACAAAAAACTTGCCGTTTTTTTCGTCAAAAATCAATTTTTTTTTTCAAACGCACGCCAAATCCACAAAAATTGATACTTTTTAAAATCCGATCGACATTCTCTAGCTATAGCCCTCTAGATTAATGGTTTTTTTTTTGTTCTAGATTCAAAAGTGCACCAGTGGTGCTGCGTGCCGCGGAGCCCTGGAAGCAAAACATGTCCCGGGAAGATAGCTGTGGAACCGCCATTTTGTTTTTTTTTACTGTAAAAAAATTTTATAATAAAGTTTAATGTATGCCCGATAACACCATTAAAAGTTTTTTTTCAAATACCTTCAATTTCGGGAGCAAAAAATTAGTGAAAAAACCTTTTTTTTTGGGCCGTTACAGTGGCCTTACTCCTTAAGGAAAAAAAAAAGAAATCGATTTTTTGATCGTTGTAAATGTATATCCCATCTTAAGGTAGTGCGAGCGCGCAATCTTGATTTCTATAGATTTTGTTTAAATTTTAACAAGACATTGTTCATATAATTATGCATGTTTGAGTGAAATTTCAGAACAGTCGACTATGTAGATTGGACGATAATGGGTTTTAAAATTGTAACTTTTAACACTGCAGGGTCGGCATTGAAATTTAGGGAGAATAATTTTTCGTAACAAATATTTGTCCCCTATAATAAGAAGATATATGGCAACACCGCAGAACAGTATTGTTCAATATTTCGAGAAACCAATAATTATCGTGTTCCTAAAGTTAAAAATTTTGTCATAATACAATATTTGCATTGTAAATATTATTATTTTATATTGTTTATATTATCTTCATTACCAAATAAAAGTGTTGCTTCATTAATAACTAATTAAAAACTTTGTTCGATTAAAAATTACTTCCAAATGAAAAGTTGTGTTGTAGTATTATTTTAATTATGCCGCGCAAACTCACGTCATTGGTTACGTGGAACGATGCGGTGTTGCCATATGTCTTATTATAAGGGACAAATATTTTTAACGGAAAATTATTCTGTCTAAATTTCAATGCAGACCCTACAGTGTTAACAGTCGCAATTTTAAAACCCATTATCACCCAATCTAAATAGTCGACTGTTCTGAAATTTCACTCAACCATGCATAATGACATGAACAATGCCTGGTTAAAATCTAACCAAAAACTATAGAAATCAAGATCGCGCGCTCGTACTACCTTAAGACCTTAGGCCACTCTAGAGGCCGAAAAAAAGGCTTTTTGGGGATTTTTTTTTCTGCAGAAAAACTACAAAATAAATCGAGATTACAAAAAGGGTGTTTATCATACATATCAGTGACTGTATACAATAATTTTTTTGAAGCGATTCAAAAATTCAAAATGGCGGCTGTGCAGCGTTCATCTCAAAACTGCATTTTTTAAGTTGGTCGGAAACATAACTCAGACAATTTTCAACTGATTCACTTGAAATGTTGAATATATCTCGAAAAATACATTGTCTATAGAAGTACGTAGGATTTTTTTTATACTGCATAGTTCATTTGTTATTAACGATTTTCTAGGCAAATTTTCGGAACGTGAAAAATTTGCCTAAAAATCGTCAGATAATTGTTAGTTAATTGTTAATCCGAAAGTGATTTTGGAGCCGTGGGGCTTGTATAAAAGTAGTATAAGTAAATAAATTTAAAAAACGTATACAATTGTATAAGTGAAGAAGATGTTTGTATGGATGCGTATATATATATATATATTCACGAGGCTCTGTTATTCGATCTGGATAAGAAACCATCTATATATAAATTCCACAAACGGTCGCGCGTTCAAAAATAAATCAGTGGCAGAAAAACTTTCGCATCGAGTCGTTCAAAAAATTGGCCCGGAGCCAAAAGTTTGATCGTCCTGGAGAATGTCGCTGCAGCCAAAAAACAAAAAGTCCTATCCCCTGCAATCGGCTTCATACGGTGAGTGTGCAACAGGTTGTCTCGCGAAACGACGTTGCTGTCGCTGCAGGTAAACGTGGGTTATCGTACTGATATGCATATATGTAAATATACTCGCGATAATCGCTTTAAATACGAAAAGTCTGCACGTTACGTTTACATCTCACCATCACATCTCAATTTCCATAACGAATATTTACAACCCTTTCGCTCTCCCTTTGCGCCTCGATAGCTAAATTGCGTGTATAAAATAAAATACCTTGCGTGGTCATTAAATTGCCAAAGGCGAGACACGCTTCAACTTCGAATGGTGTAACGCGAAAAAGTACTGAGGAAAAGCCGCCAAACTCATACGTGTGTGGGTGTGTGTACACACACACACACACACATATGTATGTATATACGTTCGTGCACATAAGTCCCGACGAACGATAGATAATAGAGCAATTTCGAAAATGATTTCGCTACGAAATTATTTTCAAGTCTCGACTATATCATATTATATATATAATTACATCGCATAAATGAAATTTCGATATGCCAATTATCTGACAGTTTGGACGCACATAACTCGTTCTCATCTAAATGCCAAGCATGTTCTCATTCATCTCAAAAGAATGATTTTCGATTTTCATTTTTGAAATTCCCGCTTCGGGATTCTGGTCGCGTTATACCTTACGCGCTTGCACGATTTTACCTTATGAGATGCGGAACGAGAACAAGCTTTGGAAACGCACCGACGGAGGTCTCGTGAATCGACTCCAGAAGCTAATGCTACGGTGGGCTTCGGTATAAAGGACACGTACGTTATCACTGCCGATAACGAAGAGAACCGCGGTGAAAGTAATTCCTGCGCGTTTCTGCGGTGGGGGCGGTCCATTCAAAGAAACCAACTCAATGGAGCTACTTTCGCGATATATGTAGGTATGTGAAAAGCATTGTTCGTTCGGTGAGTCGGTTGGATGGGAGAAATCACTTTTATTTATAGAATTACTATTATGTATGTATGAAAATTGAATTAATTAAAATTCTTTATTCTTCTTATTGTATCTTATTGTATTAATTAGTGAAGTGATTTTTAAGACATTCGACTTCGTGGACTGTCCTCGTAGAATCCTACGGTTCCAATCCTCAATATAATGTGTATGCCAATGTCTTTAAAATTCCTTTAAGGCGGGACTCCAATGTGACAGGTAAAAATTAGTTTTTTTTTGCATTTCCGTAAGGGACTATACCAGTGTGAAAAGCTTCAGCCCCTCAGCAGGCATTATTCAAGGAAGAAGAGGGTCCATTGTATGGGTCAGGTATAGCTGATTAGCAGTTTTTATGGTAATTATAATTTTATGTCGCAAAAATCGAGTTAAATCTTTGAACGCGTTTTTCTCAAAACGAGATTTTTCTAATTTGCTGACATTGTAACTCAAAAAGCAATTATCCGATTGACCCGAAATTTGAACTGAGTACTTTTGAATATATCTACTCTACAATGACGTAGGATATTTTTGATTGGATGAAAATTGACAATTTGGCATTAAAAAAAAGACCGTTTTATGGGCAAGAAAACACTTTTTTTCATAACTACGCCACTTTGTTAGATTTTGATATTTTTTGGAAACCCTACGTCATTGTACAGGAAATACGTTCCAGTTTAACGACATTTTTTCCTTTTTCGGTTTTAACTACTCAATCGGCCGGAATCATGTCAGCAGTGAAGGAACTTTTTTTTGACGCCTCCGAAGGCAGCGCATAAGTCGCTTGGATTTTAATATTTTTCTGTGAAAAAATGATGTAATATAGGTCAAATATGGCCAAATATATTCTTAATTTTCCAAAACATTCAATTGAGTACTTTTCGTCCAAAAAATTCCCGAAAATCACCCGAATTTCCAGCGTTCACACCGGTATAGCCCCTTAAATCAGGTTGAGCATTTGTGGCAAGACCGGAAATATCGTGTTGGAACAGAAAATCACTCTAACAAGGCAGAATTGTGGAATCATTTGTGAGACGAGTGGGGAATCTTGTCACAAGAACGGATCGCACAATTAATAGCCAGCATGCCTCGTCGATGTGTCGCGATTATCGCCGCTAAGGGCATGGCAACAAAGTATTGAATCAAGTGATGAAAGTCGAATTTTGTGTTATTTTTTTTTAATGTTACCTTTTTCACACGCAGTAGTATGTGGCCCAATACTTTTGCACACTCGTTAATTCTTCGAGGTCACACCCTCGGCCAGCAACTTAGGTACTCACAGGGGGTCCGTGTGACCCCAGGAATGTTTAAACGATTGCCACGTTGATTCTATTGTTCCAAATGGCTTATAAAAATTCCGATTGTGAGTTTGAACCGTCTAGAATATGGCATGCGCAGTATAATATTGTAATCGAAATATAAAATGGCGGGAAAAAATCAGAAAGGGATCAATGCGTCGAAAAAAACATTTTTTACTTTAAAAAATCATAACTGGTGCAATTTTCATTCAAAAAATTAGGGCGATACTCTTAAGATATAATAGTTTAAGGGAAAAATAGCTTCATAGTAGGCGTTTCAAAAAAGGTATTTAAGGAAAAAAAGGAACGATAATCGTGAAGAATGGGCAAATTATTCGCAACAGCGGCTCGATAAATTATGAGATCATAGTGTAAACACAATATCTATGAAAGATAACAAAAATATATATATTAAAAAATTCGAAATATTAAAAAAATCGTAAATAAATCCAGTTTGTCACCCACAGTCGCCACAGATGGAAACTTGTCGCGCATTCTAAATCCTTTTATCGTTTTCCAGCTAGTATTGTAATGAGTTTTAAATTACGTAGACGGACGTCGCAAAAAATTCACAGTTCGGAGCAATTCAAATAAACTTGGTAGAAAAAATGTTACCGTTCTCACATTGAATATATTACTTACAATAGATACTTACATTACGTAGAGCGATCCCACGAAGAAAACAAACAATACCACTTTTTTACGAAAAAAATATACGTGCAGGTCACATGAGGTTAAAATGACCCCAGCGCCCGCCCGATTTTTTTTGCATCGACTACGACGACCAAACTGCTGTCGCGAATCGTTTGACCCTTATCAGTAGCTACAAAGAACACTCCAAAGCACTTTTACAAGGCAGGCCAGCCCCCTTGACCGTCTGCAACTTACATTAATTTTGGCTGAAAGTCGCGCGTGGGGTCCCCTGGACCCCCTGTGGCTGCGAAGGGTTGAATAAAAAGTGATAGACAATAAAATATTTAAGAACAGTATGTACGTGTATAATTGATTGTTTTCAAATATAAAAGAATACATGCTGAATACTCTTTTTTCCCTACCGTCAGATTTCAATGCAATGCGCCTGAAAATTTGGGGGGACAAAAGTTTTGCACGCAACAGTCTATATGTGTGCGCGTGTGTATGAGCGCGCGCGCGTGTGCGAGCGTGCGCGAGTATGCGCGAGTGTGCGTGTGTGAGAAAAAAGACTGAGAAAAAAAATCATTGATCCAATATTATTGGTGTTATTAAATGAAATTTCGTTGCTTCAATTGTAAAATTGTTGGTGTAAATAATCGAATTTATTGGTCCAAACAAAACGCTATTGAGTTTAATAACGTGATGAAATCAAAAGTTTTTTTTTCATTCACAAGATATATTGTTAACCGAAAACAATATATTATTGAAACTATCTAAAAAAATTATCGCTAACAAATTATATAGTTTTGAATGCATTTTCTGCAACGAACAAAAGAAGCAATTCAATTCATAACATGAGTATTGTTGATTCGAGTATACAAGAAAAATTGACTTTCGCTCGTTTGATTCAGATAAAATTTCTATTGAGTAAATATGTTATTTTATCTTTTTCACCATATCCGATATTAATTTCCAAGTACAT
>OZ023323.1:19943871-19951371 GCA_964007375.1 Ophion obscuratus
ATCTCTTCTCTCGCGGAGCGCCGAACGGGCGAAAGAGAGCCTCGAGTTCGTGTGCATCCCTTTCGCCAAATCGTGGCACACTCGAGCCGCGCCAGAGGAGCAGACTGATACCAAACGTTTAATCTCGAATCGGGGATGCATTATTTCGCTACCGCAACCTCATACGTAAGAGCACTTTGGACGAGACATGCGGAACACTTACAGGTCGCCGGAAGTTTCCACTGCTCCGCCATTAGTCCTATCGCTCGGTTATACTTTCGCAATGACTTGGCGAAAAATCACTTTTAACTCATTGAATAATTTAATCGTGTCACAAAATTATTAATAACATTTCACAATAATGCAATGATTAATAATTAATCAATTATAATTTTCAATTATAATTTACAATTATTATTTTCAATTATTGTTTTCAATTATTGTTTTCAATTATTGTTTTCAATTATAATTTTCAATTATATTTTTCAATTATAATTGAAAATTATTATTTTCAATTATAATTTTCAATTATTATTTTCAATTATTGCTTTCAATTATTGTTTTCAATTATTGTTTTCAATTATTACTTTCAATTATTATTTTCAATCATTATAGATATAATTATAATTAAAATAAAATATTATAGTTAATTATCATGAATTAATAATTCATAATTTTCCATCTTTGTTTGAAGTTAAAAAACACAACATAACAAAGTGTGGGAACAGCGCGAGGAAAAATTGATGAAGCAGACGTAGATGGAAAAAAAATGAGATCGAGATGAAGAAATAAAGGAAGGAAGAGGAAAAGAAATAAGCGGAGTATCGAATGGTTGGCGAAAGGAGCGTGTTGATTAGCGGATATCTTAATTACTGATTGGCCGTGCGGCCTAATTAAATCGTAACTCAATCAAGCTTCTCCCGCGCCAGGTAGAGTACGTTGCTTGTTCACTCCTTCGGCTTCTTCTTACTGTCCCTTCGGTGTTGTTGCTCCCTCCGCGTACTTCCGCGAGGTTCTGGATAATTAATAAAATTCAAGAATCTTTTTGCTTTATCTTTCTTGTTTCCAAATCGTCTAGATAGATCCCACACGATATGTAACTAATACATTGGACGGCTCTTGTGTAGTTACATGTAGTATCATAAAAAATTACTAGACCTTGCGAACGATTGATATGTGGGAGAGAAAAATAAAGATATACGTTTATTTGCAGAACTGGAAGTCCTGAGATTGCTGAGAAAATGTTATATGGCTGATGTTATAAAAATGCAGCACCTGTTTGGGGCTTTCATAGCTTGGACCTAAAAAATAAGTCGATTTCCAATATTTTTTTCTAACAATTTTGCAATGACGAGCACGGGATTTTATACAAGATTGATAGAAAAATTGTGCTCAAGGTGACGTACTCAGATAAGACGACACACCCTTAATATGTTTACAAATATTCGCGATATACGAGTATCGATGACGTTCTATGGTCGCCCAATAAGGGGGCGTACACAAATTACGTAACGCCAAATTTCCCTATTTTGACCCCCACCCCCTTCCCTCACGTAGCGCGACCGTAACGCCTGGCCGGGACGCACCCCCCCCCCCCCCACCTTCTATTCCGTTACGTAACGGGTACTTTGTCGTCTACAATTGCGACTTTTTTCATATACATTACTAATTATGAATGGATCGGGTTTATACTCATTTTATGAAGTATATATTCATCTAGTTTTATACCAATTTTATGAAAAAAAATCTTTAAAATTAAGGGGTGGCACCTGAGTAAACGGCGCGAAAAACAGGTAAACTTCGGGAATTTTTATCTCAAAAACTAATGTTTCGATTGGATCCGGGTTTTTTAATTGGAAAATATGTATTAGGAGTACAACTTTGCAGTGACCGTTTTACTTAGAGAGCCACTGCGGCCGAAGTAGTGGCCCTAGCTCAATAAAAAAAGTGGCATTTTAAACTAGAGGTTCTGCCAATGCAAACAATTTAAAAAAGCTAACGGATACGTGTATGCATTATAAAGTTATTGGCACTTAAACATGGCAACCTACGAGCCGAATTCTCAGCATTTGCGGGAACTGCTCCAAAGACAACAAAGGAAGGGATTTTTGCACCGGATTGTGACTGGAGATGAAAAGTGGGTTTACTACGATAATCCTAAACGCCGAAAATCATGGGGACTGCCTGGTCATATTCCGTCATCGACGCCCAAACCGAATATTCACGGATCCAAAGTGATGCTGTGTATCTGGTGGGACCAGCTGGGCGTTGTGTACTATGAGCTGCTCAATCCATCCGAAACCATCACAGGGGAACTCTACCGACGTCAGTTGATGCGCTTGAGTAAGGCACTCAAAGAAAAACGGTCACAATTCAACGAAAGACATGACAAGGTGATACTGCAGCATGACAATGCCCGACCCCATGTTGCAAATGTCGTGAAAAAGTACTTGGAAACGCTGAAATGGGAGGTTTTATTCCACCCGCCGTACTCTCCAGACACTGCCCCTTCCGACTATCACTTGTTCCGGTCAATGGCACACGATTTGGCTGACCAGCACTTCGGTACTTACGAAGAAGTCAAAAATTGGATCGATTCCTGGATTGCCTCCAAGGACCAAGACTTTTATCGACGCGGGATTCGAATGCTACCTGAAAGATGGGCCGAGGTCGTAGCTAGCGACGGGCAGTACTTTGATTAAAAAATATGTAGCCACTTTTTTATAATAAAGCCTTAAACTTTTGAAAAAAACGGTCACTGCAAAGTTGTACTCCCAATACATTGAGGTACGTTTAGGAATTTTTTAAAATAAATTCGTTGACTGGAAGCGATTCAAACGCAATTATCTCGAAACATAGTTTTCAAAGTCGGTGCCAAATGTATCTCGAAAACGGCTTATCCGATTTTGTCCAAATTTGGATACAATATTCTTCGATAGTTTTTCTCGTTCGCCACGTAGGGGTTTTTCATTTGATTGAACCATTGCTTTTTTATGCAATGTGTATGCAATCCAAAATCGTCGGAAATTGCGAACGAAAAACGAATGTTAAATTAAAACGGTGGCAATTCCGTCAAAAATGAAAATTTCAAACAAATCCTACTTGGTGAACGAGAAAAACTATCGAAGAATATTGTATCCAAATTTGGACAAAATCGGACAAGACGTATTTGAGATACATCAGGCACCGACTTTGAAAACTATGTTTCGAAATGATCGCGTTTCAATCGGTTTCAGTCAACAAACTTATTTTAAAAAATTCCTAAACATGCCTCGATGTATATATTTTCCAATAAAAAAAACCCGGATCCAATCGAAACATTAGTTTTTGAGATAAAAAATCCCGAAGTTTACCTGTTTTTCTCGCCGTTTACTCAGGTATTTCCCCTTAACCGAGATATATGCCTTGATTTGACGACGAAAAGGAAAATTTCTCTTCATTGTCCCATCGATATATTTATGAAAGGTTATCTGTAAATAAAAATTCAACAATTTATCGATATGCATACAAATGCAGCTATCGTTATGCATAGCCGTTTTTTTATTTGTTTTTTTTTTGTACGAAATGCCGCCAGTTTAGACATTATTTTCTATTTTCAAGGCCCTTTTTGGATTCAAGCAGTCATTAAAAACAGTGATTATCCAAATTTTAAAAATCGGCTACGTACAACCGTGGTCACTGCGATTACAGAAATGTAAAAAAAATTGAAAATCGGTTGATAAATTTTTGAGTATTCGCTGGGACAAGGTCGAAAAAAAAAGTTTCGAGAAAAACGCGTTCAAAGTTTTCGTTCCGCTTTTCTTGATATAAAGTTATGTTTTTTCTGGAATACTGAAACTTACATTAAGGGCGGGGTAAGGTTAATTCGGTGAAAAAAGCATACTTTCAAGATTTTTTTTAGACGATACAGGTAACGCTCGTTTATTTAATTAATTT
The DNA here is from genome assembly GCA_964007375.1 of Ophion obscuratus. Taxonomy (NCBI): domain Eukaryota; kingdom Metazoa; phylum Arthropoda; class Insecta; order Hymenoptera; family Ichneumonidae; genus Ophion; species Ophion obscuratus. The sequence continues at coordinate 19,947,787 of OZ023323.1, forward strand.
CCATATAATAATACAACATCTGAACTATATTATCCTAAATTTTTCTTGCAAAATATTGATAAATAAGCCGTTGGCAGCAAATGTCTGTAGGCGCCTTGAAAAAAAAAAGTTTTTTTGCGGTGTACGCTATAACTCGTCACTTCATCATTTTAAACAAAAAAATCAAAATGCGTTTATTAGTTGAGATGTTTCTCGAGGTAAAGTTGCCGACTTTTTTTTTAATTATTTTTTATCTCACAATAACAAATTTGCCGATTTTTAAACGAAAATCGCGTTTTAAACTTACAAGTGCTACTGAAAAAGGAAAAATCGATTAAAAAAACTCGACAGCGTTACCTCGAGAAACATGTTACCTAATAAACGAGTTTTGATATTTTTGTTTCAGATGATCCAGTGACCAGTTATAGCGAACACCGCAAAACAACCTTTTTTCGAGGCACCTGCGGAGATTTGCTGCCAATGGCTTATTTATCAATATTTTGAAATGAAAATTTAGAAAAATATAGTTCAGATGTTGTATTATTAAATGGAAATTGATGAAATAAACCAAAATTACCTTTATCGTCTAAAAAAATTCTTGAAAATATGCTTTTTTTCACCGAATTAACCTTGCCCCGCTCTTAAGACCATATATACGCAAAACATTTCAAAACTTTTCATTTTTTTATTATTTTAGATTCCATTAGCCTGAACGATTAGGAATATTTTAAGCTTTACAGAATTGAAAAATTCTGTAAAGCTATGAAATGAGGTAAGATTGCATTTATAATAGATACCGCGCGGCGCGCCCGACCGCCAATTTCAAAGCCGTTTTTCCTCAATCCACTTCTTTTAACCTTGTGAAAGTTCTAACTCTCGAACAAAGGTTCTGATCGCTTTGAAATTTGTACAACATATTCTTAGTATCATCATCTATCGTGTGAACCACAGAAACAAAAATGTCAATGACACAAAAAAATATAAAAAATAAAATACCGACAGAAAATTGAGTAAAAACATTTTAAGTTCCGAATTTTTATTATAATAATTGTTTTCAATAATATTGTTGTTTCACACTGAAGATGTATTCATTATGCAACTGTAAATATGTTCATTTTTTTCAGCCACTCACATTGATGCCGAGAACTTTCACCATCAACGCTCGTGCAAAAAAATACATTGCTTTATCATGTTATATCTCCTCTATTTGTTAATATTTTTGATTTTTTTTTACATATACTTACCCATGTGCATAAATGATCTGTACAACAAATGTTGTCAATATATGCGTCATTTTTTTTTAACCGCGAGTAGAAAAGTACCTTCGAAAATTAGCGAAATCGCGTATATAAGGCCTTAAGGCAGTAGTCTGGTCTAGAGCGAGCTTTTGACGTCATTTTTAGGTTGGAATAACTTTTAAACCGCTAAAGTTGTCTTGATGAAATTTTACACACGTGTTTATTGTTCCTTTGAGAATGTATCTACATTTAAAAAATATCATTTTAAATATTATCATGTAGTTTTTTATTTTTTTACAACATGGTCCGCGGAAAGGCGCCTCAATCGGCGCCCACTCTGGGTGATGTTGTATGCATCTGAAAAAAAATTATATATATATTCTCAATCTGTATGAGTGTTCTGAGCATGGTAGCAGAATTAGTACTTAAAAAAAATTGGTTACAAAATGGCGGCCTGTTAAACTCTGATTAACGATATTTCATACATTTTCGGCTATTCAACGAGTTATAAAATGTGGGGAAAATTATTGTTCGACTCAATTCTGCTACCAGTCCTCAGAAAGAGGCTACCGAAGGTATGTGCAAAATTTGAGCTCGATCGGTCAATTAGCTATCGAGATATCGTGGGCGCCGATTGGAAAAACATAGTCCTGAGATAAACGCGCTCAAAGTTTTGATACCGTTAGATGAGGTTTGCACGCGGCTTGCTTATAATTTCTATTACTCTGCTAATTTTTGAAATATCAACAAACGGTTTTCACGAGCGTATTAAGAAAGGTCTAAGGAATAATAAAATGAAAAAAAAAAAAATAGATTTTGTCAAATTTCCAGACCAGACTATTGCCTTAAAGTATCTAGTCGCGGGCGATATGACGGTGTTCTCGCTAAAGTAACTGGAACTCCGCCAATTTTCGGACTTGCGAATAAAAATGTTGCTAACATATTTTTGAATATATGTACTTCAAAAAATTACAAAAAACAAATTTTTTCTTCTTCAAATTTCGTTTGGAAAAATTGGGAAAACCACTATGCAAGTTCTTGCACAGTGCCTTCCCGTTAACTGACATTCCCAGGTAGAAATTGTGTTTGGAATCCTATAGGATTCCCCTACTTCTCCCTACTCCCTGATAGGGATCCAACGGGACACCCCATTGGATCCCTATCAGGAAACGTCACGCTCGTACATTGGATTCCAAGAGGGACTCCCCATCGGGATCCAAAAGGGATTCCCATCGTGATCCAAAAGGGATTCCCATCGGGATCCAGTAGGGATTCCTATCGGGATTCCATAGGGATTCCATAGGGATTCCCTATTAGGATCCAATAGGGAATTCCCATCGGAATCCAATGTAAGAATCTTAAAGCTTTCCCACAGTATTGAACGGAATCCGATACGATGCTTGATCGATCATATCGCATTCTGTAAGCCCAAAATGCTACAAAAAATAAAAGCATCGATACACTAAAGAGATCAATTTATTGTTTACAAAGGAGTACATATCGAATACCACAATATACTTATTTTTTTTTTTTTTTTAATTGTTTACCCATACTGAATATTTATAGTGCTTTGTATAGTATTCTTCGAATACTTATATCTTATATCTATATCTTCGAGTACTTTTTATACTTTATGAACTTTTTAAAAATACTTTAAATACTTTTTATGTTGTAACGTAGTTTTTATACACTTTTTATACTATTATTAAGCAAAAATACTTGTGCAGTTATGGGCGGGATATTCTTTGAATACTTTTCATACGATATAAAATTTAAACACTTTAATAAGGTTGATGCTTGCATCATTGGAATGCAACAAACATTAATGCGTGTTTGGAGTAAATAAATGTTACGATCGCGATTGCGCAGTAACTCGATCGTCGTGCGCTTTTCAACGATGACACGAATATATATGTACCCTGCGCCGCTTATGTTCTATCGCCCGACGTGTTTCTTTCGTCGGAAGCGATTTTCTGAATCCTTATTGGATCCCGATAGGGAATTCCTATTGGCTCCCGACAAGGAATCCCTGTTAGATCCCGATGGGGAATCCCTATTGGATCCCGATGAAATCCACCGGGTCGGGTGGAAATTGCTGTTACGGCCTACAAACTTAAGCGAATGTGTAATATATATCATGTTTATAAAAATATGATTTCATACTTACATTTAATTTTCTTTTAAAACCTCATTTAAGCCGCTCTAACAAAACTCCACACCCACAGCGATAAACCGCAGACGCAATCGTAACCCGATTGCCGTCACGTCCAAAACAAATTTTTATGCGCACAAGTATTAAAAATTCAAAAAGTGTGCGTATTAAAATTTATAACAAGTTTTTTTATTCGTATAAAAAATACTAGCCCAT
>OZ023323.1:19956371-19980211 GCA_964007375.1 Ophion obscuratus
CGTTTCTCATAAGCGTAGCGCGAACCGAAAATCTGATATTCTAAAATCTGATATTCTCTCCACCATTATCGTGGATGATCATTCTAATGCTCACTTTTTATTTAAGATTTTAAACAAATTAAAAAACTTACATCCCATGGCATATTCGTTTCGATGCAGTAAACAAATAAAATTAATTACATTGATTATATTTTTGTACGAAATAAAAAATGTTGAAGCAACTGCTTAATTGTTTTATCCACACACCTCCGGATTATATAGAATGATTTCAGTAGAAAATAATTTTATTTGAAAAATAATGCAGATATTCAGAGAACAGAAGAGCTTTTTCAATAAAAATAATATGTTATTTAAATCAATTACATTTTCCAATATTTCATAGTATTGTAACAATCTCATATATCGGTGGCGCTCCGCAGCAGCACATTTATTTGGATCAACCAATATATTTTATTGATTCAATTTTTTTTTCCGTGTATCGCTTCACACTAGTCATACGACTTGCACAATTTATATTTTTAACAAATGCAAAAAAAGTAATTTGTAATAACTAAAATTTTCCCAATATAAGGTAAATGTCCTAATTATTGAACAGGTCTCAATTATTGAACACTATCTTGTATTTTTATTATTTCTCATTCACCTGCATGCATTTACTTGTTTATAAAATTTCATTACATATATGGAACTTTTAGCTATCGAAATATGATCTTACTCGTGCAAAGAAAGCTTTAGTTAATAGAGAAAAAAATTATTTAATCAGCAACGGTGACCCGATTTGACGTCCCGTGGTGACTGCTTATCGTTTTTGCTAAGACGCGCTTCATGCGTAAGGGCATAAAAAATTCAAAAACTGTCGCATCTCGAAAAGTAAAGGCGTTTCAGGTTCCTCAGAAAATGTCTTACAAATAACAATTTTAATGAAAAAATTTTATTTAAGTATTTGTTAAAAAATACGGTGTTCGATCATTGGGACATAGAAAATGCAGTGTGTCCCAATTATTGAACATTCGAATTCTCCAAGATGGCGTCATTAAAGGCATCAAAACATCGAGACAGTTAACGTGTGACAGACCGTATGAATCGGATTTATTCAAACGAAAACTGTAAGTTCCTGAATAAACTTACCTTTATTCTTATAATAATAACTCTAAGATCGTCAAATATATTTTTTATTCGTATTTTCGTGCAATGAACATAAAAAGGAAAGTAAAAAGAGAATATAACCTAAATGTAACCTAAAAATACGAATGTACTGTTCAATATTTTTTGCTCTCCGATATTTCAGGGAGCCAAGCTGCGACAAAATCAAACAAAAACCGAACATCAAAACGAGGAAGCTGAAAAAAAAATAAAATAAAGTTCGAGTTGAAAAGCAAAAATAAACCAAATGCGAATGAACCAAAAACCTGTCAAAAGAGACTAAATATATATTTTTGTATTTTCTAATGATTAACTAAAGATTATTTAAGTGTTTCATTTTGCTTTTATTTCTTAATATTGTACCCAAAATAATATTTTTAGAACGGAAAAAGAATTCTCGAGAGTGACTGGGACATGCCTGTTCAATATTAGGGACATAGGCACTTCCAGTGTTCATAATTGGGACGTTTGCATTCTTCACATTGTTATTTATTTTTTTTTCATTTGAAATCATTTAAAAATAATTTAAAGGGTGATTTTTTGACAGTAAAATATCAAAGTATCATTTGAACCTGAAAGCGATGGTTTTTTCGTGATTTTATATTTTTTTCTCGCCGAATTCAATCACCCAGATCCTTAGCTGTCCAATAATTGGGACATGTACCTTAAACATTTTAATGAATATTCACATTTAATTAGAAAAATGAAAAAAAAAATAGTTACTCCAACGATTCGCGCAACATTTCTAGGTTTGATATTTGGCAACATTGGTTCTAGCTCCGTTTCTTTGTACTCAACCAGGCGAGTTTAACCTCCATGCTATTCAAAGTCGATCTGTCAAAACAAAGTCAGGTGCGGGAAATACAAAGCATTGTATTCGTGCCACGACTGGTGAAAAGCGTGGAAAATTTGTGTCGCCAAAATATGTCGGTTAAAAACGAAATATGTGTGGAAATTCGAATGAGTGAGATGAGGTTAGGACTACAGTCAGCTGTTGCCTTGCTGTCACGTCTATCGTAGCAAGTGGTGATAAATCCAATACTGGAAGCTCAAATTAAACTTGATATTACATAAAAATTAGGTCAATAAGCGTAATTTTTCTGAGAGCATTAGATTACTACAAGTGTTAAGTATGTAAATCTGATTATTTTTAATAATCTGACGGATTCCCACTATTATATACACTTTTCTAGCGACCGGAAATGGGGTTTTTGAATATCGTCTCCAAAGTCCTTCACAAAAATACGCAATTTTGATATTTTTTTTTCTCTGTATTTAGGTCGAAACCGACCCTGGAATTTTACGGAGACGATTATTAATATATTTCGTGAAGCTCAAAAAAAAATTATAAAAGTCCTATGGGTTGAAGCCTGGCGATAGGATTACCTTAAGCATGAGGAAAACGAAAAATACAGTTTTGTTGTAAAAATATGGCTATTGGTTTTACCGGACTTTGGTCCATTTTCTCCAATAACCAGAGCCTGCACCGAGCTCGCAGAGACGTTGAGCTTCCGCGAGATTAAATACCCAAGTCGACAACTGTCGAGGAAAGTCCCTAGACCGATGACGCGATTCGAGGGAAAGCCGGACAGCTTCATCGCTGCGTACGACAGAATGTCCACTGGACAATTGCGCGAAAAAAGAAACATTTTTGACAATCCATCACACATCCGGAACACGTGCGAATATATATATATATATATATATATATATATATATATATATATATATATATATAGTTTTTTAATTGAAAGACTTCCTCACACCTGGATGAGTCACGATCAGGAGTATACTGTTGGGTGCAAATTTACAAACGTTCGGTATCACGACTTTGAAAATTTTCAAATTTTCAACGAGCAGAGAGGATCCTTTCTCGCTCGTGTTTTCCGCGCCTGCGCATGCGGTGATCACGCAAACCGTCGCGTCTCTCGCCAAACTGTAATCTAATCATTTTTCAAAGGGTGTAGACAAAAATTGACAAGTGATGATAGAATCAAGGATCAATTGATTTATTAATTGAAGGATTGATTAATGAATTCGTTGAAGGATTAATTAATTAGTAAATACAAGGATTAAATCATAGATAGATTAAAGGATTACTTAACTTATAAGTTAATTGATTCGAAAATTATTAAAATAATTTAGGCATTCATTAAGAGGGGAGATACCTTTCGGCAAGGAATTTTTTTCTGATTTTCATGATTTTTTTTAAACGAAAGATTTCGTTACCCTTTTTTAACCTTAGGGTAAAGATTTCTTCACACTTTTTTAGACTTAGGGTATGCTTTATTACTACTTTTGGCTGTTACATGGTATTTTTTATTAATTTTCAAATCTGGCGTGACATATAAATAAACTAATTTTAAAAAACTATAAATAAACTAATAAACTAATCGACCGATTCTCATGAAATTTCGTATAAATCTGTCTTACCTTACCGTCGAAAATATGACCCTAAATGTTTTTGAAAATTAAAAAAGAAAGTATTTTTTATTCGAAATGCATTCATTTTTCGGAAAATTCAATATTTTTGTTTCAGAGCGTCCCATTTAATCAATTTTCAACATTCCTCATTTTTTCTTGGTTCAGCTTCTGCGTATGAGTGTTAATGGAAGAAAAGTCTTCGTCGGTTTTTTTCTTGAGATTCACCTTTTTAAATTAATTTAATTTTTTAAATTGACTTTCAAAAAAATCATGCAACAGCCAAAAAATCGTAATAAAATATACGCTGAGTCTCAAAAATCGTGAAGAAATCTTTCCATTAAAAAAACTCATTAAAATCAGCAATTTTGTCCTCACCTAAAGGTATCGCCCCCTTAATAAATGTATTCAAGAACTAATTAATCAGTTAATCAATTCGAGGATTAATGACATTTTTTGGATGATCGAATTAAGATATAGCTATGAAAAAAAAAACATCTACCACAAATTAATCATTCGATGATTTAAATTCCCGGATTACTCGACTAACCTTTGGTTCCCACGATTTTTGGGTTGCCCAAAAAAGCCGCGGCGTGGCCAATGTCCTCAGCCTCGGCTCTGGCAAGATTTTCGTTCCTGTCTATGAGAATCAGTTCCGAGGCTAAACGCTGTGAAAACAAAACAAATGAAACGTGCTCTTTATTACTTCGTCATAATTCGACAATCGATATCCCCTCGAGGATACGTCAGTATCCATTACACTTCGTTAGTTATCGGGCGCTCTCGCGCATTCGAGAAGAGGACAACGGGGCAATCTTATTATTATTTTTTTGCCAGCTTATTTCCTTCTTCTTATTTGCTTTTCTTTTGTCTTTTTCATTCAATCCGGTTAGATGGACCTCGGATGGAATGCGGTTAACGTTGATGCATAAATGGGTTCGGCTGGGGCGCGAGTGCAGCACCTCGCACTCTCGATGGTTTCATGCTCGATTGATCGATGTATAACACCAGCGAGAGAGAAAGAGAGAGAGAGAGAGAGAGAGAGAGAGAGAGAGAGAGAGAGAGAGAGAGAGAGAAAGAAAGAGAGAGAGAGAGAGAGAGAGAGAGAGAGAAGAGAGAGAGAGAGAGAGAGAGAGAGAGAGAGAGAGAACGGGTTCAGTCAGGAATTTAATACGAAGGCTCATTAAGGTACTCCAGCTTTATCCCCCTCCCCTCTCAAAGCCTCTTTATCTTTCACCCTCGCCCGAGATTTTTATTAATATCTTCACAACTAAGCACTATTTATCGTATAATTTAATTTGAGAAAATAAAAATCCAAGCTTCATTTTTTATTCTCTCTCTCTCTCTCTCTCTCTCTCTCTCTCTCTCTCTCTAAAACACACACACACACACACACACACACACACACACACACACACACACACACACACACACACACACACACACACACACACACACACAGAGTTTTTTAATGATTTCGCAAAAAAGTTTTTCTCCATACCGGGATAGTCACCAGTCACCATACCTTTTCGACTGAGGATTATTGGTGCTTAAATGGAGTAGCTAGTAATTGTTAATCGTTAAGGGGTGTTCTCACTTTAGACGCTGAAAAACGTTATTTTCGTGGATTTTTTTATCGGTTCATATTATAGATATTGATATTAAAGTTGTTACCCTTAAGGGGTTAGGCTTACCAGGCATAAAGTCATGTGCGAATTTAACAATTTTTTTCGTATGAAAAAGTGATTCACTCGTTAAATTAACTGCACATCTATTTGATATGAATATCAAGCTGTTAGAAAAAATATTTTTTTTTTTCGGTGCACAAAATGACCGACTATTAATATTTTCTTTTTTTTATCTTTTTTTAGGCGTTCCGCGGCGTGATATTTAGCATCAACAATTTTAACCGGCAACAAAAAACAAAAATTCTCGTCAATCTATATTAGAATACCTAGAGCAGTACGTATGGAATTTAAAAAATATTGTTTTATTCAAAAGTTGTAGATATTTGAACTTAAGAAATGAATTTTCAGTGAAAAATTTCCTTATAATTGCTCATAAACTGCTGATAAAATGAAAAGTTTTCGAATAATTATAAATTCCGTACGTCCTTCTCTGCGAAATGCAATTAGGAACGTAACTTTAAAATTTGAAGTAAATCGAGTGAAGATTGTTGAAGTTATTTGTCACCCCAATTGGAAAAAAGCTGTTTCAAGAAGTTTCGAGTAGTCAGTCATTATAAACATCGAAAAAAATATACATATCTTTTTTCTAACAGCTTGATATTCATACTAAATAGATGTGTAATTAATTTTATGAGTGAATCACTTTTTCATATGAAAAAATTGTTAAATTCGCACATGATTTTATACTCGTTACTGTAGTCTAACCTTTTTAATAAATCCACTTGCAAAATACATAAAAAAATTTGTTTATTTATTTAAGTTACTATTTATGGACGAAAATGGAAGTTAAAAAAATGTCCTAAAAAATTGTCGGTCTGCGCTGTTGACGAAATCGCGGAGATGGATCATCCGAAACAAAAAAATCAAACGGTTTTAGATTTAGTATCTTAATGGCTATAGCGCATATCATACGAGTTTTGATATATGCAAAAATAACAAAATAGCGGACATTTTTCGAAAAAAAACAAAAGTAACGTATTTTTTTCGCCGTTCTTGGCAAAAAAAATAGTAAATATAATTTTTTTTAATCCTCGATATTTGCTATAGCTATAGTTGTGGAGAATATGTGATTAAAATTTCATAAATCGGTTCAGTGGTTTCGAAGATTTTATCAACAAGCCGTCGAAAAACGTTGTTTCGAGAAAAACGCGTTTAAAGTTTGTTTGGGTTACATAAATACGTACATTAAAAAAAATGCATTACGAAATTGCATTTATGAAATGTAACAACTTTTATAGCAATATCTATAATATTAACCCATGAAAAAAATTCATGAAATCCCTTTTTTAGCGTTTAAAAAGTAAGAAGACCCCTTAAATGTGTGTTGCCACGTAAAGGACAGAAATGACAGAAGATCTCTCCAGAATCTCATCACCGTCGTTGAGCTCAGCACGTAAGTACCCACCCGGGTCAATTCCATCACCATCAATGAATCTCGTTGGCCATACGACGAAATCCTGTGCACGATAATCACGAGCAAAAGTGCACCTTGACGAATCTACTGGTGAATTCTCTCTCGAGAGTGGGCGAGGAGAATGGCGGTTCAGTTGTGCAGCGAGTACTTTGTCTCGTACCGGAAATCGATTCCGGGCTTGTCAGCGAGCAAAAGTTTGTCAATGGAAAGCAGCCGGTAGGACGTGAACACGCGCATCGTGCTGTCAGTTGAAAATCATCGCGCGGATTGGTCACCGAGATCGGCGCGGCTGAGCGTGATTTTCCCAGACAAATTGGTCCCAAGAAATCTCCATTTGGAATTTCCGGACAGCGTGATGTCCTCTGATCAGAGGTGGAAGAAGTCGTTTTCGAGCGAGGATCGCAAGGAGTCGAGCCTTTGTTCGCGCAAGGTGACAATCTGTCACGAAGCGACTGACAAATTCTGCGGGAGGACAAATATCGTTGCAAATTTGGGCCTGGACAAACTTGGGGTGGGTCGAAGTCGATGGAGGACATTGGTGGCGGTGGCGCTGCTGTCTTTCCGTCGAGCGCGAGATTGCACAGGGAGGAAAATTTGACGCAGGTGTTCTTCGCTGTTCTCGAAGGACACGTGATCCTGTCGCAAAAGTTTTCCGCAGCGACGAGGTTTCCAGGACCTTTCGACGTCTCGGCAGGATTGGCTGAACTCGGTCTTCCAGGACATCGCTTGAAGGATATCGCAGAAAGAGGTGGCAAAGGACGTACGGATGTCCTTGGAGCAGCGAGCCTGCATTCTTGAGCCTCGATGATCGACTTCGAGGCTGACGAATTTGCCCGTGCCAGGTGTCCCGGGCAAGAAGAAGGACACCTCGTGCTCAGACTGCTCTCATACTTCCTTATGATGTCCTTGATTCGTTCGGTCAGGCTACGTCGATCCGTCGAACAATGTTGCCGATCGTTCATTCTCTCGTCGCATTGCTAGCGAGCTTCAACGGATGAAGCATTTTTTTTTTCGCTCTCGTCCTAAAGAGCCAACTTCTCAATGACGTGACCGCGGATATTCCTGATACCCGCTGATGAAGCACGCGTGGAGACTGAGATTTTCCTTGCCGGGAGAATTTTTTTTTGCGATCGAAAAACAAAGCGTTAACCTAAAAGTTTGACAGCCCGTTTGCGGTTATGGCATCCGAACGAGTCACGGGCTGTCAGTCCGAAACTGTCATCGTTTTCGGACGCGGGCACAGAGGGAGACATTCCCAAGTGGCAATTTTCAACAAGTCGTCCAAAAGTCGGCTAAATGGGTACTAAATGTCCGCCCGGAAGTTATCTTAAAGTTAACAATCATCGCAAATGATAACTGTTGGGCACATGACAACTTGTACGTAACTTCCAAGCGGACATTTGGTACCCATTTGGACAACTTCTGGACGACTATTTGGAAACTTCCACCTGGGTTGGTCTTATTACAAATGTAGACAAATTCGAAAATAATGGAAGAAAAAATGTAATTAAAAAACCGCGATCATAAGGGATGTTCGAAAACACGATCTGATCAGCGATCGGCAGTGAGTGGACCATCGTCGAATTTCAATAGTCTCGGCAATGTACACAGACAAATGGGAGCAACGTTCCAACGGAACGATGAACAAAAAAAAAACCAAAAAACCCAAGTATAAAGGTAAGTCCGCCTCGTATCCGTTGTTAAGAAACCCTTCGGTAATTTGGATGCACTTTTATTCGTGCCCATACATGCGTGGATATCCCCCAAATAGACGGTCATAATGTAACGGAACCGGAAACGAGGGTGGAAATAAATATCATTATCCGTTCTCTTGCGTCACACCCGCTCGCATGTACTCCGCGTCACGTTTTGATAAACCGCAGCAGTGGAGAAAGTCCAGTTACCGAATATAACGAGCGTACGAACGATGATGAAAATGATGATTGTTTATTTTGTTATTGTTAGGTGGGTTCTCTCGTTACCTCCGTACGAAAAAGGTGTTGATTATTTTTCGAAATTTTGCCAAATTTACTGACTCTGGTGTTATGAGTCGAATTTGCACAAAGCATCTATTGTTCGGAGTTGTGTGAATTTTGACGGAAGATCTATTGTTTATGTTTGGTTGAATTTGAACAGAAGGTCTAATGTTTGCATTGGTTGAATTTAAAAAGAAGATCTACTGTTTAGATTTGGTCGAATTTAAACAGAAGATTAATTGTTTGGTTTTGTTTGGGTTTGATTGACTTTGAACAGAAGTTGTATTGTCTGCGTTTATTTGGATTTAGTTGAATTTGAACAGATCTATTGTTTGGGTTTGTTTGAATTTGAACGGAAGCTCTATTGTGTGGTTTGTGTGAATTTAAACAGAACATCTATTGTTTGGGTTTGGTTGAATTTGAAAAGAAGATTGAATTTGAGAAGAAGGTTCAATTTGAAAAGAAGAAACTGTTTGGATTTGGTCGAATTTAAACAGAAGATTTATTGTTTGGTTTTCTTTTGGTTTGGTTGAATTTGAACAGTAGCTCTATTGTTTGCGTTCACTTGGGTTTCGTTAAATATGTACAGATCTATCATTTGGCTCAATTATCTGACGATTTTTCAGGCAAATCTTTGGAAAGTGAAAAATTTACCTAAAAATCGTCAGATAATTGTTAATAAAAAATTAACTACGAAATATAAAAAAAAATCCCACGTACTTTCATAGACAATGTATTTTTCAAGATATATCCAACACTTCAAGTAAATCGGTTGAAAATCGTCTGAGCTATGTTTCCGGTCAGCTTAAAAAATGCAGTTTTGAGATAAACACTGCACAGCCGCCATTTTGAAATGAATCGCTTCAAAAAAATTATTCCATACAGTCACTGGTATGTATGATAAACACCTTTCTTGTAATCTCGATTTTTTAAATAATTTTTCTGAAAAAAAAATCCCAAAAAGCCTATTTTTTCGGCCTCTTGAGTGGCCTAACCCCTTAATGTTCCGAAATTACAAGGTTCGTCAAGATCATAACAGCGGAAGTCTACACAGTTGACTGTAAATGATGCAGAACGTCCCATGTAGAGATTGACCGTTGGGCCTGGGACGGGCCTTCACAGTTAGCTTTTCTAGAATATTGGGCCGCAAGTATTTACCAATGAGGTGACTTTGTTGAAATGATAAGAACGGCCCGATATCGGCCAACAGAGCCAACAATTATTGGGCCAATGATTTAATTCATTGTAGCGCCAATGTTGGTGATTGCACTTGGCCCTATGTGGGCCCTCTTAAAGGGCCTATGTAGAAATTGACCACTGGGTCTATCTAGAGGTCTATCTAGAAGTTAGTCTATCTAGAATATTAGGCCGTGAGTTTGTTTGGGTTTGTTTGGGTGCGTGATAAACATTCAACCTATATCGGGCCAAGATTGGCCCGAGATTGGTCCTTACGGATACATATTTCATGGAATAACCTCGAAATAAATTGTCATTTGCGTATATGACAGGTTTCAAAATTGGCATATTTTACTTACTTATGTTGGTTATTTACAAATGCTAATAATAGGCCAAGACTTGATTACAAAAACTGAACTACAAAATATAGACGATTAATATATGACGTGCCAGTTATTTGCCTATTCTGGCACAATATACAGATAATGAATAATCCAAGGCTTAAATAAAATAAAAGCAGGTATGGTCTGACCCACTCAGCCAATAAAGGGCTTAGATTAATTAAATGTAATTTCCAGTATTTTAGCATTGCCAGTTTTAAAATTGGCAAATTTCGATGAACTATCACGGCTGTTTATTGGTTTTAACAGATGGGCCCGGATAGGTTTTAGTAATGGGCTGATATTGTGCCAGTTCTCAATTTATAACGGAACAATAATGGGCCAATGTAATTGGCAGTACTTCAGCATCACCAGTTTAAAAATTGGCAAATATTGTTTATCTATCATGACTGTTTGATGAATTTGAAAGATGGGCCATGATAGGTTTTATCTATGGGCCGATATTGTGTCGGTTTTCAATTTAGAACGAGACAATAATGAGCTAATGTAATAGCCAGTGTTTTAGGATTGCCAGCTTTAGGATTGGCAAATTTAGTTTAACTATCACTGCTGTTTATTGATTTTGAAGTATGGGCCAGGATAATCTTTAGTGATGGGCCGATATTGTGCCGGTTCTCAATTTATAACGGGACAATAATGGGCCAATGTAATTGCTTGTATTTTAGCATTACCAGTTTTTAAATTCGCAAATATAGTTCAACCATCACGGCTATTTATTGGTTTTAAACGATGGGCCAATATTATTTCTCTTTTGTTGGCTCATACGATGGTCCCAATATTGACCTGATCGTAACATTGGGCAACTCATGGCAACCTCTACACGGACTATAGCATTGTCCAGACAAATTTCCAAAATTGACGTAAAATCACTTCTCGTTAAAACAATATTCCCGAAATAATTCGTCGATTTATAGAAAAATTTGAAACTTTTACGACTTCCATAGCCGAATTATTTTAATGGTGTTCAGATTTTCGGAGTTTTCGTCTTTCGTGTAAAATACTTGCAGACTTTCGATCTTTCGGGCTAGTATTTCGAGCATTCTGATCATCCAAAGTTCGGAATTTCCACCCGGCTCCCCAGTTTCCCGGTCAATTCCTCCATGTGTTTGTTTTTCGAGACACCGACATCCAGCAGATATCCTTGCTCCAGTGAACATTCCCTGTTATCGTGTCTGTCCATTTCGGCGGTTTCGAAGATCTTCCCGGGTTTACCGGCGGAGCCGTGGGGTCTCGATAAACCGCACGCGAGGCGCCGATCAAGGGAGAAAGTCGTATAACGAGTATAACGTGTGCTACACGAGACGGATGGCTGGGTGTACGCGAGGTGGAGAAACGAGAGAGTGTACAAGACAGGAAGACACAGAGTTGCTTCTGGTGGTGGAAGACGGTGCAGGAGTATAAAAAAAGCGAGAGAAAAAAAAACGCAGGAGAGGAAAGAAGAAGTGCTACATTATTACCGTAGTGTCGAGTAGCCCGAGTATCGCGAAACACAGTGAAGAAATAAACAAACGAACAAACAAGAATAAATAAAGAAGTATTAGCGCGTACGCAAGGCTGAGATGGGTGAGGGGGGGGGGGGGGGGGGGAGTGTGTGAATTTCGGTACGTCGGAGGCGCGATAAGAGGAAGAAGTTGGTGTGTGTCGTTCTCCCGTGTCCTCAGGAGTATGGTCAACCAGGTATGGATTTCAAGCACTCCAAGGATATCCACGAGAGTCTCTCGGCTCTCGGGCACAACATAAATCAGTCTCCGGGGAAGCGAGAGGCCTCGTGCCTCTTTCTCTCTTTTCCCCCTGCTTTGCGGGGGCGCATAGCGAAAGGACGACGTGTAAATGCTCGCCTTACGATCCGATAGCGCGACGAGAGGGAAAGAGAATCCGACCAACAGCAGCAACGCCGAGAGTACCAGAAGGAAGCTCTCGTTTCTTCCTATCTTCTCGTTTCTTCGTTTCTTCGTACCCCTTTTTTTCCATCTCGACTGCGCAACCTCTGCGGGTGCCTGTGCATCTTGTTGGATTCGTTCTTTGCTCAGGCAATTTTACCCCGGTGCTGTATTCTTCATAGAGGACGGTATTCTAAAGACGGATGATGAAAGTCCGATTCGAATGATACGAGGACGATTATTGTGCATGGGGTCCGAGGAGATTATGGTTGGATCATAAACTCGGCCGTTCTCTTTTCACTTTTTGCTCCTGTCAGTTTGCTACTTCTGTTCGTTGTCGTTTTCGCTTTAAGTCGTCTTCTCAATTCAAACGCTAAAGAAAGGCTATTTTCGTGGTTTTGTTGATAGGTTTATGTTATAGATATTGACATAAAAGTTGTTACACTCAAGGGGCTATGGCAGTGTGAACGCTGAAAATTCGGGTGATTTTCGGGAATTTTTTTGGAAGACAAGTACTTAATTAAATGTTTCGGAAAATTAGGAATATATTTGGCTATATTTGACCTATATTTCATAATTTTTGCATGGAAAAATATTGTGATCCAAGCGACTTATGCGATGCCTTCGGAGGCACAAAAAAAAAGTTCCTCCATTGCTGACATGATTCCGGCCGATTGAGTAGCTGAAACCGAAAAAGGAAAAAATGTCGTTAAACTGGAAGGTATTTCCTGTACAATGACGTAGGATTTTCGGAAAATATCAAAATCTAACAAAATAGCGTAGTTCTGAAAAAAAGTCTGTTTTCTTGCCTATAAAATGGTCGTTTTTTCAATACCAAATCGTCAATTTTCATCGAATCAAAAATATCCTACGTCATTGTAGAGTAAATATATTCAAGAGTACTCAGTTCAAATTTCAAGTCAAACGGATAATTTTTCCTTGAGTTAAAATGTCAGCAATTTTGAAAAATCTTATTTCGAGAAAAAAACGCTTTTAAAAATTTAACTATCGATTTTTGCAAGATGAAATGATATTGATATAAATGATATAAATGATAATGATATTCTTGAAAGTATAAACCGTCGAAAAAGGCAAACAAAAAATCTTTTTTTTTGAAAGTATCACACTGGTATAGCCCCTTAATAAATACACTTTCGAAATACATAAAAATCATTTTTTTTTATTTATTTGAGTCACTATTTATAGACAAAAATGGTAGTTGAAAAAATGCCCTAAACAAATTGAAGGTCTGCGCTGTTGATGAAATCTCGGAGATGGTTCATCCGAAACAAACAAAATCAAACGGTTTTAAATTCACTATGTTAATGGCTATTGCGCATATCATACGATTTTTTATGTGTGCAAAAAGAACAAAATGGCGGACATTTTTCGAGAAAAAAAACGTGTTTTCTTTTCATCGTTTTTGGCACAAAAAAAATGGTCAATATCAAAATTCGAAAAAAGTCCTTGATATGCGCTATGGCTATAGTTGTAAAGAATATGTGGTTAAAATTTTATAAGGATCGGTTTAGTAGTTTCAACGATTTTATCAACGAGCCGTCGAAAAAAGTTGTTTCGAGAAAAACGCGTTCAAAGTCGATTTGAGTTACATAAATACATTAAACCATTTTTGTTGTGTATTTCGAAAGTGTATTTGTTAAGTGTAACCAATTTTATATCAATATAATGATCTTAGACTTTAGATATTATATTAATAAAGGCCTAAAATGAGAAGCCCCCTTGAAATGCCGCTTTGCCCATCATGCTGCGGGTATTTTTCGATTTTTGGCAGAATTTCAAAGAGGAATCAATTTGGGCGAATTTTTCCAGACTTTTTAAATAAAAATTGAGGGTTTGGGGGAATTAATAGTGAATTCGTGTTCAGGGGCAAAAATATTTAGAAACAATAATACGATCGAAAAAAAACTTCGTATCAGGGCCAAAAAAGTGGCTTCAGAAAATCGACGATAATGTGGTTTTTAATTAGGATTGGGCAATCCACTCTGTGCTCATTCTGTTCCTTATCGTTTTCGCTTAAAAATGCCGCCTCGTTCATTGACGTGCGGGTATTTTTCGATTTTTGGCAGAATTTCAAACAGGGATCTCAATTTTAGCGAATTTTTCCACATTTTTTCAATAAAAATTGACGGTTTCGGGGGAATTAATAGTGAATTTGTGTTCAGCGGAAAAAATACGTAAAATGTACTTGAAAAAAAAAAGGATCGAAAAAAACTTCGCATCAGGGCCAAAAAAAAGTGGCTTCAGAAAATCGACGATAATATGGTTTTTAATTTGGATTGGCCAATCCCCTCTCTGCTCATTCTGTTCCTTATCATTTTCGCTTGAAAATACCGCTTCGTTCATTGAGCTGCGGATATTTTTCTATTTTTGGCAGAATTTTAATAGTCCATAGTCATTTCCCAATGTACTGTTTCCTATTGCCCCGATCACTCCTTCTCTCGTATCGCCTCACAGAAACTTTATTTTTGCCAATAACGACAGGAACCTTTCAATATATCCAATCCCCTATCGACAGACGAGCAATCACGTTTCGAAAATATTGCAGCCTGGCTCATCCCTAATTGATTCCATTTCATCATGCAGCGAGATAGGATCCGTTTTGTCAAGTGTGTTTAGACTCGTTTTAAATCGCTCCGGTACCGGAGACATGGAAATATTAGTTTTCAGTAGGTAAAGCGATACGATCCTCGGAGATAAGATCGTGGAGAAAAAAAAATCGTTGTCGTGTCTCTTGGACAGCGAAAGAATTCACTGAGAATGAACAACCGAGTTCACCTCAGGACCGTGTATCTTATACTTTCGTGTGTACAGGATATGGGTCAGTGTTGTGAAGTGCGTGGGCAGGTAAGCGCATCGATAAAGTGATAGAACTTGGCCTGGACCAGAACATGAGACAAAGAGAGGGAGAGGGAGAGAGAGAGAGAGAGAGAGAGAGAGAGAGAGAGAGAGTCCACGGGTGCGGGCCCTGAGATTCATGATCCAAGATTGAATTTCCAATGCTTATCCGCATAGCCCATCGTCCCAGCCTCGAAGCGTGTTGGAAATGGAATAATAAAGATCCGTTTTGGCTGATAAAATGAGAAAAAAAGTGAATCCCATAAACATTGAACAGGTTGGACATTCAAAGGGCCAGAAATCGAAATTGGAAATAGGAACAATTTTTTTTTTTTGGTCATATTTGGGTCTGATTCCTACAAGGGATTGTTCTATAGTATAGAAACCAACAATTTGTGACGTCATTTTGGTAAATTTGAAATACTGGTTTATCGATGTAAAGGAGGCAGATGCTTAAGGGGAGATATACACCTAGATGGTCGAAAAAATCGATTTAGAAGCTATGAACATTCCGTCGACCATAGAAGACCTACACTATGGGCCTGGTATCGATGATTTCATGTAAGTTGACAAATTTCATGATTTATTCATTCCCAAATTTTCAATCGCGTTTTTCTCAAAACCACGTTCTCCAAATCGGCACCCAAAATTTCTCGAAAACCAATGAACCGATCGCCTTGAGGTTTTTTGTGGTCATTCTATACACCATTATCTGGTACTTGTCATAGGATTTTTCTTTCCGTTACTTAGTTTTCGTTTTATAGGCAAAATAATAACTAATTTTTGGCCCAAAAATCATTATTTATGTTCAAACGTCCGCCATTTTGTCATAAATCGATATTTTCAAAATCGGCTATGACGAGTACCAGATTATAGTATCTAATTTAATAATCTTTTCGGTTTTTTGTTTTCAGATGATTTTTGAAGAAACGACAGTGGTTACCGTATACGCAGATTTTTTTACGACGCTCCAAGGATCATACAATGCCCTTGTATATTTTTTATATTTTTAAATAAAGAAAATTAAACATATTTTTGAATCCATATACTTTTAAATAATTAAAACCCCAATCCGAAATTTCAAATAGTTTTCCTTGAAAAATTCACAAAAATGACCTTTTTTCCGGCTCGTAGGTGTATATCTCCCCTTAATAGTAAAGAGAAAACCTTTAATCTGCAATATTGATGAGGGGTTGTAATTATTTTGCTACGAATATAATGGTTCAACGGGAACCAACCCAAACAAAGTTAATTAATTCGAATCGATAAAATAACATAAATAAGCGCAATAAAAATAGTTAATAAATGGGTAATCGGAATAATTTGAAGACGTGAAAAAAAGTAATGAAAAAATAGGTAATAAAAATAACGTAAAACAGGCGATAAAAATCATTAAAAGTACGTCAAAAAATAATTTAAATAACCGTGATGAAAATCATTAAAAACGCGTAATAAGAATAATTCAAAAATACGTCATTAAAAATGAACACGTCGCTCAATATCGCGTCTAACCTTAAAGAGTATGGAAATTCCTACAGCCACTCCGGCGGGCCCGCTGCCAACAATGGCAATCTTGGTTTTATGATCATCCACGGCGACATTATCTTGGGGTTGTCTCGCGAGTAAAAACGTCGCG
The DNA here is from genome assembly GCA_964007375.1 of Ophion obscuratus. Classification (NCBI taxonomy): domain Eukaryota; kingdom Metazoa; phylum Arthropoda; class Insecta; order Hymenoptera; family Ichneumonidae; genus Ophion; species Ophion obscuratus. The sequence goes on from OZ023323.1 coordinate 19,972,963, forward strand.
GTGTTCTCGGTCGTCGGCCGGACACATTTTTTGTTCGAACCTTGGTTCATCGTATCGATAAACGAAAAAAAAAGACGATTCACAAAAGTCACAAGCAGTCGTACGCGGCGGCTGACTCGATCATCAGTTCTCTCATGACTCCTACAGCCCTCGCGTGAAGTACTTCCGGTGCGATGTAAACGCAGAAAATGGTGCGGTGTATGGAGAGGTTAATAGACAGAAAAAAAAACGAAACAACCGAACGTCAAGCTCACTCAAACTCGGGATTCCATCCACTTTCATTTTCGGAACGTCATAATTTACGTCACACACCTGTCAGTGACAAAGTGGACGGCCCGACTTACCGGCAGCCGCTTATAGGGAATCTTAGCTAATCGTGATGCAACGAATTCCTCTCACGGAAAGTAAGAAATTACATTTGTAAAGTCGAGGGGAACGTTTGTGTATCTTGACGGACACGGGAAGAATAAATTAGAGGAGAAAAAATTCGAAAAAAAATTCTAAAAACATTCTAAACTGGATACAGAAATTATTGTGTTAACGATGAGTACATTTTTAAAAATTTCGGTAGATGATCGTAATAACGAAGAAATACAATTGTTCAATTATTAACAGGAGTTGACTCAGGAGCATAAGGTAAATGTCCCAATTATTGAACAGCTAAGGATCTGGGGGATTGAATTCGGTGAGGAAAAAATATAAAATCAAGAAAAAACCATCGCTTTCAGGTTCAAATGATACTTTGATATTTTTACTTTCGAAAAATCACCCTTTAAATTATTTTTAAATGATTTTAAATGAAAAAAAAGAATAACAATGTGAAGAATGCAAATGTCCCAATTATTGAACACTGGAAGTGCCTATGCCCCTAATATTGAACCGGCATGTCCCAGTTATTGAACACTCTCGAGAATCCTTTTTCCGTTCTAAAAATATTATTTTGGGTACAATATTGAGAAATAAAAGCAAAATGAAACACTTAAATAATCTTTTGTTAATCATGTAAAAATACAAAAATACATATTTAGTCTCTTTTGAAAGGTTTTTGGTTCATTCGCATTTGGTTTGTTTTTGCTTTTCAATCCGAACTTTATTTTCTTTTTCTTTTCAGCTTCCTCATATTCTGTTTTTGTTTGAATACTGTTTTTGTTTTAATATTCTGTTTTTGTTTGATTTTGTCGCGGCTTGGCTCCCTGAAATATCGGAGAGCAAAAAATATTGAACAGTAAATTCGTATTTTTAGGTTACATTTAGGTTATATTCTCTTTTTACTTTCCTTTTTATGTTTATTGCACGAAAATACAAATGAAAAATATATTTGACGATCTTAGAGTTATTATTAAAAGAATAGAGGTAAGTTTATTCAGGAACTTACAGTTTTTGTTTGAATAAATCCGATTCACACGATCTGTCACACGTTAACTGTCTCGATGTTTTGATGGGTTTAATGACGCCAACTTGGAGAATTCGAGTGTTCAATAATTGGGACACACTGCATTTTCTATGTCCCAATGATCGAACACCGTATTTTTTAACAAATAATTAAATAAAGTTTTTTCATAAAAATTGTAATTTGTAAGAAATTTTCTGAGGAACCTGAAATGCCTTTACTTTTTGAGATGCGACAGTTTTTGAATTTTTTATGCCCTTACGCATGAAGCGGCGCGTCTTAGCAAAAACGATAAGCAGTTACCACGAGACGTCAAAACAAGTCACCGTTGCTGATTAAATAATTTTTTTCTCTATTAATTAAAGCTTTTTTGCATAAGTAAGGTAACATTTCGATAGCTAAAAGTTCCATATATGTAATGAAATTTTATAAATAAGTAAATGCATGCAGGTGAATGAGAAATAATTAGAATACAAGATAGTGTTCAATAATTGGGACCTGTTCAATAATTGGGACATTTACCTTAATCCCATCGGGGAGAACTCTCGCAAATAAAAATTTGTAAAATGTCAAGGGTGTGTACAAATTAAAAGGGCCGGATCACAAACTCCTACAAGGACTTACGAACGAAAATGACAATTAATTATCTAGTAGTTAAATAATGCGGACACCAAGAAACAAGTACGAACCTTAAGGGGTTAGGCCATTCTAGAGGCCAAAAAATAGGCTTTTTGGGGATTTATTTTTCGGAAAAACTACAAAATAAATCTGAATTACAAAAAGGGTGTTTATCATACATATCAGTGACTGTATGCAATAATTTTTTTTAAAGCGATTAATTTAAAAATGGCGGCTGTTGGAGCGTTTATCTCAAAGCTACATTTTTTAAGTTGGCCGGAAACAGAACTCAGACAATTTTCAAACGATTCACTTGAAATGTTGAATATATCTTGAAAAATACATTTTCTATGGAAGTACGTGGGATTTTTTTTTATATTGTTAATTTGTTACTAACAATTATGTGACGATTTTTCAAGCACATTTTTCATTTTCCAAAAAAATCGTCAGCTAACAAGTATAATTATTTTTACGTATTTTCAATTTTCACTTTCCAAAAAAATCGTCAGATAATAACAGATAATTATTAATAACAAATGAACTATATAATATAAATATAAATCATACGTTCTTCCATGGACAATGTATTTTTCAAGATATATTCAACATTTCAAGTGAATTGGTTGGAAATTGTTTGATTTGTTTCCAACTTAAGAAACGGAGTTTTCAGATAAACGCTGCACAGTCGCCATTTTGAAATTAATCGCTTCAAAAGAATTATCATATACAGTCACTGATATGTATAATAAACACCCTTTTTGCAATCTCGATTTGTTTGTAGTTTTTCCGAAAAGAAAATCCCCAAAATCCTATCTTTTCGGCCTCTAAAGTGGCCTAAGGCCTTAAAAAAGACAAACTCGCATTTTTTTTTTTAATTTTATTCCAAAGCCAATAAAACAATAAAAACTTCACTGAATTCCATAGATATTACAATAAGACTTTTCGCGCAGCCAACATCGTATCCAGCACTCGAAAAATACAAAATTCGATATAAAAAAGAAAAACCAATCGTGTAATGTCTCGCAAGAGTTCCTCGCCCACCCTGTCATTATTTTCGCGTCGGAACAGAAGGGAGCTCTGGTTCTTTTCGCTACAAAAAAAAAAAATAACATATTTCCGTAATCGATACGCGAGGCAGATACGGTCTCTCAGCTGTTTTTCGTAGCCCCGCGCAATGTTCCTAGAACACAGCTGGAACGAGCCCTCTGAAGTGGCGCTGACACAAAATAGGAAGCAAATTTTTCATTTCCGGTTCAACCTTTTTTTGTCGTCGCAATTCTCTCACGTGTCCGCAAAAATCGAGTTTGCTCATTCTGTGATACGTTGAAAAATTGTGAACCTTTAAAAAAAAAAATTCCACAAAAATTCTACATACGTTGCATATTGTCGCACCGTTTTTAGAAATAAATAACAAAAATATTTAGCTAACGCGCACCGACAAATGATTACGAAAAAAAACGAATATCAAGTTTTAATGTGCAATTTTGAAAATATTGAATAACGATCCAAAAGTGGAGATAAAATTAGCATAAAATAATGATAAATTAACGCAAAGTATATTCCACTGTCGTATACCAATGCGTATGGGCATTGTATCCATTCATACGTGATCGATAGCCAGATGCTGTTGCACATGAGCTATCGAGTGCAGGTGCTCTCATACTTTGTTCTCGTCGTTCGCCACATCCCTCTCCTCTCTCTCTCTCTCTCTCTCTCTCTTTCTCTCTCTCTCTCTCTCTCTCTCTCTCTCTCTCTCTCTCTCTCTCTCTCTCTCTCTCTCTCTCTCTCTCTCTCTCTCTCCAGCTTTTTCTTTTACCCACCGCTCGCAAGAATCGTTCAGGTATCCGTTCGACGAGATTCTAATTTCCGATAGAGCGAGGGATATTTCTCGTCCGAACCATCCGAGTCACCCTTCGACAATCACCTCCGGGTGATTTCATTCTTTTCATCAATAACCGATAACAGCTTCTTTCTTTTTTATCCCATCGATCCTTTTCGCCATTTATTCAATTCTACGTCTTACAATTAATTTAACGCTTTCATCCCTTATCCGATGTAACAACGATGCAAAAATATCTGTTTCGAAAGTCTCATTGATTTATTCGAAAAAGAGAGAGAAAGAGAGAGAGAGAGAAAAAAGTGACAATGTCGGAGTTTCAAAGCAACCATTTCTTCACGTACGAGAGTTACGAGTCGTACGAGACGGCGAGGTATCGCGCAACTCTCCTCGTCCTGGTCGACGAGTCCTCAGCTCCTATACGTCCTCGCTCGTATCACGAAGAATACCGGAGTCGCGGAGTGCGTTACGAATGCTGTCGGCGCACGCCTGAAGCGACGATTTCTCCTGATCTGTTAGTCGCTGTCTTACCGTGTGATACACACCCTCTCTTCCGAGAACGCACGGTACCGACATGTAGACGTCCTTGTCAGTCCCGTGGGAGCAGCTCTGCATTGCATTTGTACAAATAAAATAAATATAATGATATAAATTAATGAAATTAATAATATAATTCAAATAAATGTATAAATAAAATGAATAAAAATACGTGTATTTACGTATAAACATTCAGCGATGTTGAAAAATATTATTGATGAAAAAATACCGAAAATAATTGTCCAGTGGCAATTCTGCTTTTACGAAAAAAAAAATTAACGAGACATGTCACTAACAAGACATGTCACCAATGTGACATGTCGCCGATGTGACATGTCGCCGATGTGACATGTCGCCGATGTGACATGTCGCCGATGTGACATGTCGCCGATGTGACATGTCGCCGATGTGACATGTCGCCGATGTGACATGTCGCCGATGTGACATGTCGCCGATGTGACATGTCGCCGATGTGACATGTCGCCGATGTGACATGTCGCCGATGTGACATGTCGCCGATGTGACATGTCACTAATTGGTAAAAAAAATGGGATAATTCTTTACGTAAGTGACTTTTCCGAAACATGAGCCTAAAATATTTTTTTTTGCTACTTTCTCATTTATGGGGTCTCATCTCATGATGATATTCAGTCGGGGGAAGCTTGAAATTCACCCCCCCCCCCCCCTCATAAAAAGTTACGGGATTTTGAAGTTTGTGTGGGGGGTTCCCAAACAAACACCATTATGTCAACATTACACCAACTCCGATCTCGATCTTTTATTGTTGTCTATACAATATATTCTATATATTATAAATATTTTCTATATACTATTATCATTATATTGTTTTATTATTATAAATTCTATATTATGTATTTTATAAATAATAATTTTTCAAAAGTTTGGGTGTTTGGGTTTGTTGCTATGTTTTTGTGTTTTCACAAACTTCAAAACCCCATAACTTTCAATGGGGGGGGGGGGGGGGGGGGGGCGATTTCTCTTCAGCATCGTGTTCAGGAAGGCTTTTTTTTATCAATTCACCGACGTCCAACCTCCTGCGGCGTAAGGGTTTTAATACAGGAGTTTTTGTAAAATTCGAAATTATTTTTAACGATTATTTGCTCGTAAGTAAATTGTTAATAAAAAATGTCAGCATCCTCCGACTGAATATCATTATTTATAACATGATAAATGAGAAAATAGCAACAAGTCACTTATCTAGAGGATTACCAGAATTGGATATTAATTCGCCAGAAAACTCGTGTAATTTACACTATTTGGGTTACATCGTACACATTCATTTTTTTCAAAATTTATGAATAACAAATATACTGAATCATATTTAGTAGATGAAAAAAAGCAGGTGACCTTTTGCAAAGTTTCTCATGAAAAAATAGCATTATTATCGACATTTGCTTAACGAATAATGTGAATTAAGGTATTGTTTTTACAACGCCGAATATTCAATAATTAACTGATTTCTGTCTATAATTGAATGAAAATACATCTCAGGGAACCGATGAAATTTCAAGTCAAGTTACCGAACTTTTAACGAACAATTACGAGTGTAATAATCGTTTCATTTATACGGCACTTTATGAAGATTACACATTGGCCACATTTCTATCTAATAATTTATACACTATATAACTCTATATGTCTGATAAAAAGCTGCTCTATGCATGTCAAAAATTCTATAGAGTCCGTAACGACAATAAAAACAGCGGGTCCAAATGTTAACGAAAAAATGATTGTCCACTCCTGGAAAAATGTCTCCACCAGACGAAATTTCGTAGCCACGACTTTTCAAAAAAAATGTACAAAATGTGTAAATCTACTCAATTTGCGCAATATGTTTTATTCCAGTTTATCGTTCGGTAGAATAATTGAATGTAACTTTTTTTTAAGGGCTCTGTCTACTTTTAAACTGTCAAAAAAGTTAAATCGCAAGAAATTGAGTTACAGGAAGAGGCAGGAGGAATTATGTATGGTCCAGGCATTGCTGATTAAGTATAAGTCAGATTTTTCAACGATTTTTTATAAATTAAAACTTTAAACGCATTTTTCTCGAAACAACGTTTTCGGACTGCTTGTTGAAAAATCTCAGACACTACTGAACTGATCCTTATGAAATTTTAACCACATATTCTGTAGGCCTATCGCTATATCCCGTACCAGAATTATTGCAAATTTTTAATTTTCACTTTTTTTGACAAAAAATATGCAAAAAAACACGTTAAAAATTTCTAGTCCGCCATTTTGTTATTTTTGCATACAAATTAATAGGTGAGGTACGGGATATAGCCACTGTCACACTAAACCTAAAGCCATTCAATTTTTTTTTTTCAAATGGGCCGTTGTCCAGATTTTTCCAACAGCGCACACCTACCTACATTTTCAGAAGTCCAGTTTACCTGGCATTTTCACACTAAAAAAGTGGTTAAAATAAAAAAAAAATTGTTGTAATTTACGAATGTTTTTGTTAAGCCGAACAAGTTTTACATCAATAAACATAACAGTATTATTTTTAAAAATGAATAAAAATAGCGTTTTTTTCATGCATCCGCAGTAGACAGAGCCCTTAAGCGCCAGTCTATATTGCCAATGATTTAAAAGGCCCCTGCTTATACCCCACAAAATACGGTCCCTGAACACCTTAAAATCATCCTTCGGAAGATAGCCAATACGATGTCATTCGCAAATGAATTTAATTTTTTGTGCTATTGGACCAAAAAATGATAAGAACTTTCCTGATTATTTCTTGAATCAAATAGACTTAACTTAAATCGTCAAGTTCATAGATTTTTTCGGTCATTCTTGAGATAAGTGGCTGTTACGAAAAATGAGCGTAAAACAATTGTTTTGCT
>OZ023323.1:19980411-20002911 GCA_964007375.1 Ophion obscuratus
TCTCTCTCTCTCTTCCCCCTATCCTTCTATCGCAGCAACAAAAATATCTTCGATCCCAATAAATTACACGTTGCATCAACCTTCCGCACAGCCTCATTCGACTGACAAGCGCAAAGAGAAGGCTAAAAGCTATAGATCGATATCGAGAAGGATTTCTCGAGAATTTCGCAATAATTCGTTGATCCCGTTAATATTAGTAACATTCCACCGAGCATCCGCGGGATCAGCCTCCATATGTACTTGTAGCTCGTTGATAACCGTACGAACCTTCGTGCGACCTATAGCGCTGCGGGTGGCGCGCACTCGAGGCAACACCATCGTTCGCGATTTTTATCCCAACGATATGTACAAATGAGTGTAGGGGAGTTGTGCTCAAGAAGACATACTTTTTCTTTTACGATAAATATTTAGACAAATGACGTCGTATGAATTCAAAGTCGAGGGTATATCCATGAAGGTTTATTATTATGAGGAAATGAAACACTGAGAAAAAAAACAATTGAAGCGAAAAAATATATTGGTTGATCAAAATAAATGTGCTGCTGCGGAGTGCCGCCGATATGTGAGAGTGTTACAATACTGTAAATATTAGACAATGTGAGTGATTTAAATAAGATATTATTTTATTTGAAAAAGCTCTTCTGTTCTCCGAATATCTACATTATCCTTCAATTATGTTCTATTGAAATCATTCTATATACAATCCGCCGATGTAAGGATGAAATAATTAAGCGGTTGCTACAACATTTTTTATTTTGTACTGTTGGAGGTTTTATTCTGGCAGAGCCAAATAACAGACACACAGATATAGTTTTAATAAAAGACTTTATTCCACGCTACGCATCTCACGACTGTGTTCTCCCGATTCGGGACTCGAACCGACTAGACGTGCTAGGATACAGAATAGAAGGCGTGAGGGCCGACCAGTCACATGCACGCATACATATGAGCGTAAAGCGGTTAGGCGCTATATTTCTCACACTCCCTCCCGACTAATTGCTTTACCATCATTAACACGTTATCTCTTCCTTTTATGAATTACGCTAAAATATCAATATCTTAACTTAGTAGTATAGCGAATGACAATTATGACAACTTATACAAATTTAAATTAACTCTGTTAATTTGGTATCTCTGTATATTTATTTCTCCGTCTTCTCGCTGTTAATTTTTCTCATCTTATTTGTTCATATCGCATCTCCGAGTTTTAGTTTCCTGAGAACGTAGAAAACTGTTATTAATACATCTTTGATGAACTATACAGAATAGTTCATGATTTTGTCTGCCACATATATTTATGCATATCGAAAGATAAAGGCTTGGTAAATAAGTCTGCCATCTGGTCCTTTGAGGGAATCCACCCAATAGTCACTGAATTTCTTCCTACACATTCCTTTACGTAATGTTCTCTCACTTCTCTCATATGCCTAAGTCTATTGCCTCCGTTTGTCTTGGCGCTGACTTCGGCACCTTTATTATCGCACCACAGTCTTACAGGACAAAATGTCTTATCTAGAATCAATTTTAATGAGTTGTCCATTGCCATTAGCTCATAGCACGTTTTACTCACTGCTACATATTCTGCCTGACATGTTGATAGAGCCACGTACGGCTGTTTGTGTGTTCTCCAAGTTATCACATCTCCAAAAAGCTTTACCACATATCCACATGTTATCAGTGAGTCTTTACAATCTGCAAAGCTTGCATCAGAATATCCTTGCAAGTCATTTTTCTCCCCCCTATATCGCAAACCTAGGGTTTTTGTTTCCTTCAAGTATTTGAATACTCTCTTTATCATTGCCCAATCATTTTCAGTGCAATTGATCTAATGTCTACTCAACAAATGGATAGCATAAAAGATATCAGATCGGGTTGCCCCGGCCAAATATAACAAACTGACAATAGATTCCCTGTATGGAATATTTATTCTCATCTCTATTTCTTTTAGTACGTTATTGCTGGGGTTCTCTTTTCTCTCTTTTCTTTCTCGGTTTATTGCTTGTGTAGTAACCATGAGTGTTCTATGTGGATGTGCTTCGTTGTAGTTGAATCTGATCAAAATTTGATGTATATATTTCTCTTGATTGAGTGGTATTAATTGTCTCTCCCTGTTTCTACTTATGGAGATTCCCGGAAATTCTTTTGGATCGCCAGTTCAATGATTTCAAATTCATTTTTCAGTTTGGTTTTCACATCACGTAGTTTTTTTCCATCATTACTTGCCATTACGATGTCGTCCACGTATAACAGTAAAATAAGGAATTTACTATTCTCTCCCCACATAAATGGACAAGGCTCATTCTCATCAGTTTTTCAATCCTACACTTCATGCTACCTCAGTGAATCTGTTATTCCATCTCTTAGAGCTGATTCCTAGGCCATACAATGCTCAGTTCAGCTTACAACCTTTATTGTGCTTTTCTTTTGATGTAAAATTCGCACCGTCTGGGATCTCCATATAAATTTCCTCATCGATTAATCCATTCAAGAAGACAGTCTTTACATGTAATTAGCACACCTCTATATCGTACTTATTCATTATCGCAAACACCGATCTTATTAGTAACAGTCGTGTTACTGGAACATAAGTTTCCTTCAAATCATAATGGTTCGTGTCCTTGAAGCCTCTGATAACTAACCGTGCTTTATATTTTGTTTCATTGTCAATTTCAGTCTTTCACTTAAAAACCTATTTAGAGTCTATGTTAGCCCTTCGACCATCGCTCATTGTAACAAGTCTATCTACCAATGTCTACACCTCGTTTTTGTACATGGAATTTAATTCTTTACCTACAGCTTTCAGTCAATTTTTATGCTCTTTGGATTCCATCGCTTCTCTGTATGACACTGGGTCTTGATTGATCTGTGCCACATTACATGGCAGGCACTATCTTCGACATGACTTATTGCCTTTTTATTCTCATCAAATAGTACTGTCGCATGTAGCAAATTGACTCTCTCTTCCTCATCTTTTATTATGCCCATGAAACTAGAATCATTGACATTCTTTGAGTCACTTGTAACCGCAATTCAAACAGGGATTTGTTTCTTAGGTCGCCCTCTTTTTCTTTTCACATCTCCCTCCTGTTTCGAGATTTCTTCCTCTTCATCCTCATCTGTATCACAGTCCATCAACCACTTCTCTTTATTTGTTTCAATGTACTGGACTGGCCAATCTTTTATACGGTCCTTTTCATATTTATCTCCATATACTAGCTTTTCATTAAAGCGCGCATCTCTGCTTTCGTAAAATTTCCCTTCCTCAGGTTTCAAAAACTGATATCCGGTAGGTGTATGGCCCACCAGAATCACGCATCTTCCTTCAAACCTAAACATAGGATCAGTTTTCCTTTAAATTTTAATGTAAGCAACACAGCCAAATCGCGTCAGCTGATTCACATCATAGATTTTATTTGACGCAGATCTTTTCATTGAGGTAATCGTGTCATTCGATTTGCAAGCATACACAGCAGCACTTAATGCAAGGTCCCACCTGTTTTCGGGTAGTTTCGCATCGTACATTGTCCTCATCTTTTTCTGTATGGTTTGATTAAACCTTTCAGCTACACCATTACGTTCAGGTGTATCTAGACTCGCAAGTTGTTGCTCTGCTCCTAGTATCTTTATGACGTCAATAGTATACCCACCGGTATATTCAGTACCTTGATCTGTACGCTGATAGCATACTTTCGCATCTCTACCTAACAAGTTCCAAGCGGCTCTCACCAATGCTTCGAAACAGTGACCTGTTTCGCTTTTTGCTTTCATCGAATAGGCCATTGCTAATCTCGAATAATCATCTATAAATACACCAATTTACGTATACCCTATGGGGTAAAATGCTGGACTAATGGGTCTCATGGTATCCGAATGAATAATTTGTAAAGGTTCAGTCGCTCATCTCCGTACTGAACCGAATGATATTTTATTAAACTTAGCAATTTTACACACCTCGCAACCAAGTATTGACTCTTCAAAAATCACGTTTTACCATTCTTTATTCTCCGATAATTTCTTTTGGGGAGCTTTGAGATAAGCCAGAGAAGTGTGACCTAATCTTACATATCAAAGCATGGCTTTCTTATTCTTTTCGAAAAGCTTATAATTTTTTTTTTTTCGAATTGTGACTCCTCTGACAATTCCATTTTGGGTAGCTCGTCTATATCTTGGAACTTCCTGTTCCAAAGTAATGTATTGAATTTTGAGTTTTCATACGTTACTTTCTTTTCGCTCTTACCATTATTGTCCAACTTCGTATTTCCCTTCGTTATGTCATTCTCGTCTCTTTCTTCAGTAACATAATTTTTATCTAGCTTCAGTTTCCTTACGACAATTTTATACTCATCGGTGTCGTTGACTACAGTCTCACCTCTGATTTGTTCATTAGATTCTGTCTTATTATTTTCAAATGTATCTCTTGCGGTGTATCTCTTACGCTTCTTGTTTTGTATCTTATTCTATCATTGGCATCACTATCACTCTCAATCAATTTAGCTATAATTGTTCTACTCTTGTTATTACAGTTTATTTTATTTCCGTTTTTGTCATGACTTCTTTCGAATTCAATTATCCAATACGGCTTGTTGTACACTCCGGGGATGAAATATTCTTTGGAAACTGGATCGAATATGTCAATTTTCTTATACCGAGTTTCATTTCGGCAAATTTTCTCAACGACAAAAGATTCTCTGAGAGTGCCTTAGCATATATTACGTTCTCAATCTCAATTGTTCTTTCATCATCTGACTTGACTGCAATTGTACCTACTCCCTCCGTTTTTAAGTCTGCTAGCGAATCTTTGTTGGCACATCTAATTCTACCGTAATCCGTCTCATTGGTGTTTACATTTTTGTAACCACCCCTACCTCTATTATTTCTAGATCTCTTCACATCTCCGAATTTCTCCTCATGTTCTCTCTTTTCACCTAATCTCTCATTCTCGTAGTAGCCTTTGCCACCCCTCATATTTGTTTGTAATTGTCATATCGGTAGTAAAACCACGATAACCCTGCCTCCTACAGGTGCTGATTGTTTTATCCCTTTTTTTTTTTTTCATTGGACAATCAACAGCTTTATACTGAGTTATTTGACCACATTCGTAGCATTTTTTTTTTTTTCAACCTAGTGCCTTGGACCTGTAGTAGCAAAAGCTTGGGCTCCTCATAAGTAAACCCTTTTCCTGTAGCTTTTTTTTTTTTTTTTTTTTTTTCTTTTGGTCATGAACTATACCGACTGTACCTCAGGGACTGTCGTCATGATTGCATTAAAAAACGCGTCTCTCTTCTGAACTTCTGACTGTGGAGTGACTTCCGATAAGTTATCGTAATTCCTGACTACTTCTTCGAATTTATCGCAAAACTATGTAGCCTTTTATTTATTTGAATACTGTTTCAGGTTATACAATTGTTTTCTCGAAGTCATAGAGATTAGATTACTCTCGCATTTCTTTGTCTCTCTGATCTTTAGAATCTCTACTGGGTCTTTTATTTGTATAACCTCCGAGTGGTAATTTTGATGTAGGTGGTTTATCAAAACATCCCTTCCTCTATACTTTTGTTTTTCAATGAGAGTTGAATCTAAATTTTCGTTCGTAGCATTTTCAGGATCAAATATATGAATTCATTCGAGAGTGCTCAACTCAGACGTCAAATAATCATGGAAATGTTAAAACTAAGTATTCATTGTCAACTTGTAGTCACATTTTATACCAGAATTTTTAACGATAACTTCGAATTTGAATGTCTCCTTTACTTGATTCGCATCTCTTCTACTTGATGCGCATCTCAGACAGTCCAATTTCTTATTTCCTCGTTTTTTTTTTTTTTTAAATTAATTAAATTTTTTTTTTTTTTTGATATCTTCGAATTTGAATGTCTCTTTACTTGATTCGCATCTCAAACTATCAGATTTCGCATCTTCTCGTATTTTTTTCGCATCTCAGTTTTTCCATTTCTTCTTTTAAAATCTTTGAGATTTATTGTTTAACTCATCTCTCGTCTCCTGAGTTGCAATTTCATTTTCTTTCTCCTGTACAAAATACTCATCTCTTTCTTTCTCAATCTCTCGATAATTTTGCATTAATTTTCCCTACTCAGTCTCACTACTTCCTTCATCCGTAGTTTTCGCTTGCTTGGCAAACGCATCTCCTCTTCGTTTTTCCGAATTCTTTATTTATCTCTTTTTGCCTTTTTTTTTTTATCATAGTAGTTTGTGAGTTCAATAATGCATCTTGGTATTGCTTCAGCGTATTTGTTGAGGCTGTGCAAAATGATTTTACCAGAGACATCATTCCCTCTACTTTTGTTTCATCTGTAACTTTAAAAACAATCTCGTTTTCAATTTTTCAAGTTATTTTTTTTTTCAAAATTTATATTAAAATAGGTAAATTTTGGGATTACTTTTGACTTGTGTATTATTTTATTCAAGTCGAAATTAACCAGTTGTACGGATTTGATGGAAGGTAAGTGTTTACCTGTTTGAGCCCGATCTGTCTGTTTTGATAGTTGCTCCCTCATCTCGTTGACTCATTTCGCCTCGTTTTCATTTTGCTCTCCGCCACTCTTCTCATTTTTTTTTTTTTTTTTGTCTATCCTCATCTCTCCTTACGGCATTCGCATCTACTCTCGTCATCTCTTCCATCTCATCTCTTCTCATCTCATCTCTTCACATCTCATCTCTTCTCATCTCATCTCTTCTCATCTCATCTCTTCTCATCTCATCTCTTCTCATCTCATCTCATCTCTTCACATCTCATCTCTTCTCATCTCATCTCTTCTCATCTCATCTCTTCTCATCTCATCTCTTCTCATCTCATCTCTTCTCATCTCATCTTTTTGCCTATCCTCATCTCCTTTCACGGCGTTCGCATCTACTCTTCTGTCGTTATTTCTTCTCATCTCTTCCTCCTTCTCACCACCACTCGTCTCAGTCAGTTTTTCTTCGGGTTATTCCGGCGGCTTTCCGCTCCTTGTGTAACCACCCATGGGCCTTCCCTTTTTTTTTTTTTTTTTTGTTCTTCAATCCATCGAGTCAAAACACACCACTCGGCCTCATCTATTGTGCTTTTATCGGTTAAGTAATGAATTGGTTAAGAACATTAAATTTCATTTACACTTGGAGCTGTGCCTCAAATCTGGTTGACTGAACACAAGTATGGCCAGATTGAAGCGAGCAATTGCATATGCCATCCGAACTCAAGATCGTACATACAACCACTCTAGTGACCCGGAAAGTAACTAAATGCACAGCAACAATCACTTCCCGAGTCACCCGCCAGAATTTTCATTGTATACTTCATAGCTTTGGGTGGGTTTGAATTTTTCCTCTGTACATTTCAACTGTGTGAAATCAACGTGATTTTTAATTCAATTTATTTTGTGTGCACACAATTTAAAAGCCATAACACACGTGCTTGATATGGTTCTTTTCGCATCTCCACATGAAACCACACCGTCTCTCCACTGATTTCCAGTGTAACCTCTTTTCTAACATGATTCGTGCCGAGACGAAAGTTGTCTGTACCGGTTGACAAAGTTGATCAACATTTCCTCATCTCGAATTTCTGCAGAAATTTTGTTTATTCATTTTTCTAAACGTTAAATCTGATCTCATAATTTTTAATTAATCGCATCTCTGTTTTCCCCTCTTTTCATACGTATGAAATAACAATAATTTTAATAATTTTAATCAACAATTAAATAATAATAAGCGCTCTTTTCGAATCGATGGGGACGCGCTTTTCGAGTCGGCGGGCGAGTTCTTTTCTTTGTACGTAGTATACGCATCGTATACGTTGATGTTTCATCTCTCTCCCACTTTTTCCAACGACGAGCGCGCTCACCGCTCAGCGCTGCCTATACCGCGCTCTTGCATGCCTCATGACGCATATGCCACGCTTTTCTCCTTTGTTTCTAAGGAATCACAAAACACGCTTTAGCGTGACCCGGCCATTTATTGTCACATCTTTACGTTTCTCAATATTCACTTTCACACTGTGTCTAAAAATTCTATTCACGCACATGTCCATATCTATCAATTTTTACTTGCTTTGACCCGAGTCGGGGCAACTGCTTCTAGCACTTTACTTTTCTTTGTCGTTGTCCATTTTTCTTTTATCGCGTCTTTTCTTTTTTTTTTTTTCGTTCTTCACTTTTAACACAGTTCTTTTCTCATTAAATTGTCGTTATTAATTGGCGCAGTGGAAGCGTGCCTGGGCCCATAACCTGTTGGAGGTTTTATTCTGGCAGAGCCAAATAACAGACACACAGATATAGTTTTAATAAAAGACTTTATTCCACGCTACGCATCTCACGACTGTGTTCTCCCGATTCGGGACTCGAACCGACTAGACGTGCTAGGATACAGAATAGAAGGCGTGAGGGCCGACCAGTCACATGCACGCATACATATGAGCGTAAAGCGGTTAGGCGCTATATTTCTCACATGTACATAAATATAATCAATAGAATAAATTATTTCTTTACTGCATCGAAACGAATATGCCATGGGACGTAAGGTTTTCGATTTGTTTTAAATCTTCAATAAAAAGTGAGCATTAGAATGATCATCCACGATAATAGTGGAGAGAATATCAGATATCTAATGGAATATCCATGGAGAGAATATCAGATATTCAACTGATAAGAACAGATACTACACTTTGATCTTAGCCACAGGCCAAGAAGCGATACTCTTTAGAGTTTCTCCGGCGTTTAAGTAGATTTTTGGTTCGTGCTACGCTTACGAGAAACAAGCGCGCGTGCGGCTTCTAGCGGTTACTCCGAGAACTACCGGGTTTCCTCCCACCTATAATTCCGGTAACGCTCGGCCATGATTTGTTGAATTTTTTCAACCAAATGCGCAAGGAACAAATTTTATTCTCGCATAATTTTTTAACCAATTCACACATTTTCTTAATATTTTTCAATGAAAATAACATTATTTTTTTTAAGAATAATGTACTTGGAAATCAATATCGGATATGGTGAAAAAAATTAACATATTTACTCAATAGAAATTTAATCTGAATCAAACAAGCGAAATTCAATTTTTCTTGTGTACTCGAATCAACAATATTCATGTTACGAACTGAAACGCTTTTTTTGTCCATTACAGAAAATGCATAATGCAAAATGTATATGGGGTAAACCCCATACACAAGTGCGTGACGAGGCTGTCCGAGAAGTACAGATATCGCCCAATGACGCAAAGCAAGATGTGAGGTAAAGTGATGCGGCAGAGGGCGGGCCGGGGAGGGGGGGGGGGGAGAACGAGAAAAAAAGAAATGCACCCTTCGCGTGCCTTCGATAAGGCGACAAAGCGCTCGTGGTCACGTCGACCGGGCCGCGAGATAACCTCCACTTAACCGCGATATGCGTACGCAGATATATACAAAGTACAGAAGCGCGGTGAGGGATTTTTTGCGTCGACACGGGAACACATTCGTGCGAGAGAATTGACCGTATTGTAATAGAGAATCATGTTATGCATATATATATTATATATATATATATATATATATATATATATATATATATATATATATATATATATATATATATATATTAGGATGGCTCAATTTTGAGCTCAATTTTTTTCCTTTTTCTCACTATCTAATTATCTCATGGGGAGATATACACCTAGGAGCCGGAAAAAAGGTAATTTTTGTGAATTTTTTCAAGGAAAACTATTTGAAGTTTCGGATTGGGGTTTTAATTATCTAAAAGTATATACATTCAAAAATATGTTTAATTTTCTTCATTTAAAAATATCAAAAATATACAAGGAAATTGTATGATCCTTGGAGCGTCGTAAAAAAAATTTGCGTAAACGGTACCCGATGGCGTTTCTTCAAAAATCATCTGAAACAAAACCAAAAAGATTTTTAATTTAAATACTATAATCTAGTACTTGTCATAGCCGATTTTGAAAATATCGATTTATGACAAAATGGCGGACGTTTGAACATAAATAGTGATTTTTGGGCCAAAAATTAGTTATTATTTTGCATATAAAACAAAAACTAAGTAACGGAAAAAAATGCCATGAAAAGTACTGGATAATGGTGTATAGAATAACCACAAAAAAAAGGTAAAATTGGATATGGTGAAATGAATATCTTCTTAGAATTTATGAATCATTCATTTGACCCTCTGAATTGTCACAAATGAAGATTTGGTAATAGTTAAGAAATGGGTACTGTAATGGAGCATACCTGGTCTCAACAGCCAATAGATATACATTTGGTATAACCCAATGCTTCGTATTAATATACTATAAATCCTTGTTCCCTATAACTAAGGCGTTTATTCAACGAGATCAGTGAAAAAGTTGTCCCAGATGTAATGGATAGTTGAGTGAACGATATTTTATATTCGCACTAATCAAGATTCGTGTGCCTAGTTACCACATGAATATTTGGAAAAAGTCGTTCATTGATTTTCATTTTATCTTGCAAAAATCGAAAGTCAAATCTTTAAACGCGTTTTTCTCGAAATGAGATTTTTCAAATTCGCTGACTTCGTAACTCGAAGAGCAATTATCCGATTGACTTGAAATTTGAACTGAGTACTCTTGAATATATTCACTCTACAATGACGTAGGATATTTTTGATTGGATGAAAATTGACGATTTGGCATTGAAAAAAACGACCATTTTATAGGCAAGAAAACAGACTTTTTTCACAACTACGCCATTTTGTTAGATTTTGATATTTTTCGAAAATCCTACGTCATTGTACAGGAAATACCTTCCAGTTTAACGACATTTTTTTCCTTTTTCGGTTTCAGCTACTCAATCGGCCGAAATCATGTCAGCAGTGGAGGAACTTTTTTTGGCGCCTCCGAAGGCAGCGCATGAGTCGCTTGGATCTCAATATTTTTCTATGAACAAATTATGTAATATAGGTCAAATATAACCAAATATATTCTTAATTTTCCGAAACATTTAATTGAGTATTTTTCTTCCAAAAAATTCCCGAAAATCATCCAAATTTTCAGCGTTCACACTGGTATAGTCCCTCAGTAGGGCTATATTTGATTCAACTGAAGATTTTTCAATTATAACCAAATATTGATTTTGTAATAAGTGTACGACTGTTATCTCAGAGAACTACTGGGCCAACATCTCGAATACAGATTTATTAATAGTTAATAAATCCTTATTTACCTTAAATAGTTTTGAATGTAAATCAGTTAATTGTTGTGACATGTTCATTTGCATTGAACGCAGGATAGTCGCGGCAAATATACGTCACCGGTCCCAAATCTAAATATATTAATTGTGAACAAATGTCTACTCCTTTGAACTGTATTATCATATAACAATTTCAACACGTTATTCGATGACCATAACCATCTACTGAGTTAAGAGAAATGAAAGTGATCAAATAAATCACTCTTTTCAAAGAAATACTGTGGCTATAAAATGTTTTCATGAGAACACAAATATTTCTTAACGACGAACAAATTTTGTAACAGTTAGTGAATATTTTAATAAAAGTGCCAACTAAATGTATTTCTTTACTTTAAGCAAACTGTTTTCTCAGTGCAGCACTATAAAATCCGATTTACCTTCTGTTTTCGGACAAAAACTTAGTGGGCTGACTTGCCCACTAAGTTGGGGTCCTGCTGATTGATAATAGATCGTATGGTAAATTATTCACATAATAATGTAAATTATATAATAAAATTCACACAAACAAAAATTAATTTATCAATTAAAAATCCAACCGATTCATAAACATTGTTTTGCGTTAATTCTTGTTATTTTCTCTTTTTTCCTCTATACACATTTCGCTAGCTCCTGAACCCGTGATTATTTTCTAGTCGCTACCGATTCGTAAAAATCGACAAAAAATTATATATATATATATATATATATATATATATAGGTATACATATGTATATATATAAATTCATAATAAATACATTGTACATTAAGGTATTATCTCGTTATCATATTCGAAACAAATTCGAGTAAATGAAAAAAAAAAAAAACATTAGAATTTCTTTCGACTTGGAATTCGAAAAAATTCTTCCCCATCCCAAAATGGGCTGAAAATCGTTTTCTCGGAAACATAAAGACCGCTGGATTGCAAAATATAGCGATTGGAATTTTGTGCGGATCGTTATCGAATATTGATTTGGGGCCGCCGTTCGATTGCGCGCTGTGCATAATCGTCGTTTTGCGTTCGCTCGATGTACGGTGTACTATATGGTAGAGCGAATCTAAGGTGGAGAAAAACGACAAATAGTGAAAGGGATGAATATCGATATACCGATAGGTATGTGGTAAGCTTCCGCTTATGAGAATTTATGTGCGTGTATATATATATATAAATATATATATATATACACACACACACACACACACACACACACACACACACACACACACATACACACACACACACACACACACACACGAAGAAAGTTCATTTTAAACCCGTGATATGTGTGCAGGGTTGGTAGTCAGCACATTGGCTCTTCTAAAGACCGTCACTAAAATGTTTTTAAAGGAACTGTTGAATTTGTTCGAACATTTATCTAAAGGTGATTTTCATGACGTTGTGGTTCACTTCAAGCATTACATGGAAGTATTTTTAAAAAATTGGCCGTTTTTTATAGGCTAAAATGATGCATAATTTCCACAAGAATCATATACAAAAGTGTGGCCGAAATTTTATATTTTTATTTCTAGAGTTCATTTTCCGACCCAACAACTACAGACCTACCACCAAATCCCTCCGTGGGTACATGCAGAATTCGAATGAGAGCTTCAATTCCGTCGTGTGATCGCTCCTAAATCAGTTTTAAAACTATAATCGCGTTTTTCTCGAAACCACGTTTTTGTAAGCGAAAGGACGCATAATTCAGGCAGCCATCATCCGACTGACAGACAGATTTTCGAAAGAATTACAAACGATTCTCAAGATTCACCAATGGTTCTCGTTTTTATAAACAAATTGAGGCCAATTTTTCAGCGAGAAAAAAAATTATTGAAAATTCCATTTTCTGCCTTGTTGGGCCAAAAATGTTCGATTTTTCACCAATTTTTTATACGAAAAGTATTAAATATAGAATGTTCATATTTGCAATGTTGACTAAGAGGTCTTTAATGGACATCGAAATATTTTTTAAAGTTTGATAAAACATGGTGGTGGGATTGGGAGGAGGCACGTATCCCGGTGCGCGGGCAATGACATTATGCGCTTGCGGAAGTTTTAAGTCTCGGACAGGTGATCTGATGCAAACAAATCAAACATATTTTTACTTTGTACAATATTGTGTATAAGATGACCCAAAATCGGGAAAAAAAATTTAAAAATAAAAAAATAGTGAGCCATCGGAAGAAAGTAACATCTCAAGGGGTATTCTCACTTGAGACGCTAAAAAAGGCTATTTTCGTGATTTTTATAGGTTTATATTATAGATATTGATATAAAATTTGTTACACTTAATAAATACACTTTGGAAATACATCGACATTTTTCTTAAAAGGTATTTATGTAAACCAAACAAACTTTCAACGCGTTTTTCTCGAAACAACGTTTCTTGACGGCTTGTTGATAAAATCTTCGAAACTATACTGAACCGATCCTTATGAAATTTTAACGATATATTCTTTACAGCTATAGCTGTATCTCATATCAAGAATTTTTTTTAACTTTGATATTTACTATTTTTTTGCCAAAAACGGTGAAAAGAACA
The DNA here is from genome assembly GCA_964007375.1 of Ophion obscuratus. Taxonomy (NCBI): domain Eukaryota; kingdom Metazoa; phylum Arthropoda; class Insecta; order Hymenoptera; family Ichneumonidae; genus Ophion; species Ophion obscuratus. The sequence continues at coordinate 19,994,122 of OZ023323.1, forward strand.
CGTTTTTTTCGAAAAATGTTCGCCATTTTGTTATTTTCGCATATACAAAAAATCGTATGATGTGCGCCATAGCCATTAGTATACTGAATCTAAAACCTTTTTAATTTGTTTGTTTCGGATGATCCATCTCCGAGATTTCATCAACAGCGCAGACCTCCAATTTTTTTAGGACATTGTTTAAACTACTATTTTCGTCCATAAAAAGTGACTTAAGGGGAGATATACACCTGGGAGCCGGAAAAAGGTCATTTTTGTGAATTTTTTCAAGGAAAACTATTTGAAATTTCGGATTGGGCTTTTAATTATCTAAAAGTATATACATTCAAAAGTATGTTTAATTTTCTTTATTTAAAAATATCAGTAATATACAAGGATATTGTATGATCCTTGGAGCGTCGTAAAAAAATCTGCGTATACAGTACCCACTGGCGTTTCTTTAAAAATCATCTGAAAAAACAAAAAACAAAAAGATCATTAAATTAGATACTATAATCTAGTACTTGTCATAGCCGATTTTGAAAATATCAATTTACGACAAAGTGGCGGACGTTTGAACATAAATAGTGATTTTTGGGCCAAAAATTAGTTATTATTTTGCCTATAAAACAAAAACTAAGTAACGGAAGAAAAAAATCCTATGACAATTATTAGAAAATGGTGTATAGAATAACCACGAAAAAAACTCAAGGCAATCGGTTCATTGTTTTTCGAGAAATTTTGAGTACCGATTTGAAAAACGTGGTTTTGAGAAAAACGCGTTTGAAAATTTGAGAATGAATAAATCATGAAATTTGTCAACTTGCATGGAATCACCGATACCAGGCCCATAGTGTAGGACTTCTACGGTCGACGGAATGTTCATAGCTTCTAAATCCTCGACCTCAACCATCTAGGAGTATATGTCTCCTTAAATAAATAAAAAAAAATTGTTTTATGTGTTTCGAAATTGTATTTATTAAGTGTAACAACTTTTATATCAATATCTATAAACCAATAAAAAAAATTGACGAAAATAGCCTTTTTTAGAGTCTAAAGTGAGAAGACCCCTTCAGATTTTACTTCGAACATGTATAAATAAATACAACTGTGAAATATTAACACTGTATGTTTGACCGTTTGTCTAGATTGAATGTCCAAAAAAAAAAACACCTTGAAAATGGGTGTTCGCAATCAAATATGGCCTGAATGTTGACTCTAGGGACATCAGGCTACTGTGGCTAAGATCCCAGCAGTGTCTTCAAAATCACCGCCTACATGTACATTTGCATGTATGCGTAATTACTCACTATTTCACAGCTCTTCTGTACTTCATCGTGTGCGCAGGGTTTTTGCTATCTGGTAGCAAGTCCAAGAGGGCTCTGTATAGGTTTCGTTTGCACTTACATTTGCGCGCGTAACAGCAACCGTTACGAATTTACGATGCGGTACGATAGCCTAAGTGATGGTAACAACCGCGTCGATCGTAATGGTAACGCTCCTCCTGACCACGGCTTCGCGCTCCCCGTCTCTCCTTACACACACTGCCAGCAGTTCGTGACGTCTTACGCAACATACTCCTTTTGCAACGAATACGCACATATACATGTTTCAACAACACACCGTGTACGTACTGTACAACGTCGAGCTCCATGGCGCGATAAATCCCTCGGTGAGAGATTCGCCATCTCGTCGTTGAAAAAAAAATATATTTACGTGCCGAACTCTTTAACCCTTTGCTCGCCCGCCGTTGCTGCATGGCCGATCGGTGTAGGTGGTTCTGCCAACGGGGACGCTTAAGGAGCTATACCAGTGTGAACGCTGAACATTTTGATGATTTTCGGGAATTTTTGGGAAGCAAAGTACTCAATTAAGGGGTAAGGCCACTGTAACGGCCCAAAAAAAAAGGTTTTTTCACTAATTTTTTGCTCCCGAAATTGAAGGTATTTGAAAAAAAAACTTTTAATGGTGTTATCGGGCATACATTAAACTTTATTATAAAATTTTTTTACAGTAAAACAAAAACAAAATGGCGGTTCCACAGCTATCTTCCCGGGACATGTTTTGCTTCCAGGGCTCCGCGGCACGCAGCACCACTGGTGCACTTTTGAATCTAGAACAAAAAAAAAACCATTAATCTAGAGGGCTATAGTTAGAGAATGTCGATCGGATTTTAAAAAGTATCAATTTTTGTGGATTTGGCGTGCGTTTGAAAAAAAAATTGATTTTTGACGAAAAAAACGGCAAGTTTTTTGTTAATAAAAAATCAATAAATAAAGTTCTTGAAAATTCCGATCGACATTCTCAAGATAATGTAAATGTTCACATCTGGTTAAAATTTCAAGTAAAAAAAATGAAAATTGTTCGAGTTATGCTGCGTGCCATTTTGAAAAACCATGTTTCGAGAAAAACGCGTTTAAAGTTTTGCGAATAGTTTTTTATTGGAAAAAATTAAAAAAAGAAGAAGCACAGGACCTTTTTTTTCTTATTCTAGAGGGTTTAAACTATTTTTTAAGCCAATAAAAAAAATCGATTTTTCAAAAAATTTACAGTGGCCTTACCCCTTAAATATTTCGGAAAATTGAGAATATATTTGGCTATATTTAACCAATATTACGTATTTTTTTCATAGAAGAATATTGAGATCCAAGCGACTTGTGCGTTGCCTTCGGAGGCGCCAAAAAAAAAGTTCCTCCACTGCTGACATGATTCCGGCCGATTGAGTAGCTGAAGCCGAAAAAGGAAAAAATGTCGTCAAACTGGAAGGTATTTCCTGTACAATGACGTAGGATTTCCGAAAAATATCAAAATCTAACAAAATGGCGTAATTATGAAAAAAAAAATATGTTTTCTTGCCTGTAAAATGGTCGTTTTTTTTCAATGCCAAATCGTCAATTTTCATCCAATCAAAAATATCCTACGTCATTGTAGAGTAAATATATTCAAGAGTACTCAGTTCAAATTTCAAGTCAATCGGATAATTTCTCTTTGAGTTACAATGTCAGCAAATTTGAAAAATCTGATTTCGAGAAAACCCCGCTTAAAGATTTAACTATCGATTTTTGCAAGATAAAATGATATTGATATAAAATATATAAACGATAATGATATTCTTGAAAGTATAAACTGTCGAAAAAGGCAATGAAAAAAAATCGATTTTTTGAAAGTGTCACACTGATATAGCCCCTTAACCCTTCGACTGCACACTTCCGCCACGAACCTCTGACTGCATATGGGGTCGGTCCGACCCCAGACATTGTTCAGATCGTTGTATTTCGTTAAGGCCTTACCCCCACTTGTAGCGCAAAAAAAGGCCTTCTTCGTGAATTTTTTAAAAGAAAACTACAAAACTTTTTTAATCGATCAATATACCATCTTAAAGAACACATCTTGAAGAACTTTCAGTAATTTTTTTATTGAAAAATATTACATTGCTTAGTGGCAAATGTCTGGCTACGTCAGCTACTAAAAAGTGGCTACGTCACATCTGACCCGACGACAAAATATCCGCGACAAAATATCCGAGGACAAAATATCCGAAAGATAAAATATCCGAAAGACAAAATATTCTCATGACAAAACATCCGCGAGACAAAATCCTAAATCTCGTCCACCACATCAACGGGGTCGCGCGCAAAACACCTTTGTGGGGTGTGTGAGATAGTGGGGTGGGGGCGTAATACGAGCTTCTTCATTGAACTTATTTCTTTATTGTAAAGTTTTTGTATATAATATTAGTTTAATAAAATATTGTTAGCAATGTCACGCAAATATACTTGGATACTATAATAATAGTATGTACTATAATAGGATGTACTATAATAATATTACATGAACGTTTCTTATGCTCAACACAACGCCAAGTTATGCTTGTTTTATTCACACTCTTTTTTGAATAAACATATACGTCATATATTAATAATTTTGCTCCCTTCTTTAAACACTTTAAACTGTAGCACTACATACACAGCACACTTTAAACTGTAGCACATACATACCAGGTGTGTAAGTATGAAACCGGAATTTGCCCATAGGTGGCGCTAGATGTCGATGCAGTTACCGACACATCACGTCAGCGGTGTCTTGTTATTGTATTGATATCCGACAAAGATTTCCAACTCACAATAACACGAGTTTCATTCAGTAGCATTCGTTTATTAGAGATAAACATGTCGAGTTTTGTGCCAACAAATTACGATTTGCCGACAGCACTACTTTTCTGTTTTCAACTGAAGAAAACCGCAGCCGAATCGCATCGAATGCTTGTGGAGGCGTTTGGTGAGCATGCTCTCGGGAAAACACAGTGTTTCGAGTGGTTCAAACGATTCAAAAGTGGCGATTTTGACGTGAGGAACGAAGAACGTGGAAGACCACCGAAAAAGTTTGAAGACGCTGAGCTGCAAGCCTTGTTGGACGAACACGACGCTCAAACACAACAACAACTGGCGGATGTACCTACGGTAATGATATGATACTTTGTATCATATCATTACAATAAACGTGTTTTTTCTGTACAAAAATTCCAGTTTCATACTTACACACCTGGTACACAGCACACTTTAAACTGTAGCACTACAACGTCATTCCTTCAAGAAACATTAGCACTACATACACAGCAGAGAGAAAAACATTGACTGTCTCATGAAGCCAGTTGTCCTAGTTTAAGAGTAATAACGTTAATCATAGATTTAATTACCGACAGCGGATATAATATCGGCAGATATTTTGTCTTGCGGATATTTTGTCATGAGGATATTTTATCCTGCGGATATTGTGTCGTCGGATATTTTGTCGCGGATATTTTGTCGAGGATATTTTGTCGTCGGGTCAAAATGCGTGTTACCGTTTTTACATACACGGTTTTCGGTGACCAACATTGCGGCGAAGTGGATCATCTGAAAAAAAAAATGCGGATGGATTTAGTCAAATATAAGTATAAACTAGTCTTTGATCGAAGGATTTTAAAAAATATTCATTTTTCATAAAATGGCGGACAGTCAAAGTTAATGGTTCGATTTTAACGAAAAAAAAACGACCGTTTTTTGGCTATAAAACGGCCATTTTTTTCGAAAAAAAAATCGAACGATTAAAGACTACATTTTTATGTATCAAATAAGCATGCAAAATTTCAAGAAGATCGGTTCATTAGTGTTCGAGTAATCTTGGTCACCGACTTCAGAAATGCCATTTTGAGAAAACGCGTTTAAAGTTTCAATTTCAGTTTACACGAAGAACGCATTCTTCTCTTTCAACGCTCATATCTCAGTCAATTTTGTTCGGAACGACTTGAAATTTTCAGGACATATTCTCAGATACTTATACTTCAAAAAAATGCAATAAAAAAATCGATTTTTTCAAAATCGCAAGTGGGGGTAACCCCTTAAATATGCATTTTTTTCACAGAGACGTTTTTTGTAATCAATGATCCTTATTTTCAGCCCAAAGATTATTTTTTACGAAAAACAAAAATTAAGTGCTCATTCGTTCGTTCAAAGTTGGAGATGCGTTGAAAAATAAATACTTGCATGAAAAAGATCATAATTTTGTGTTTTTTTTTCTTTCGAAATATAAAAAAAATCCTTTAAGCTATTTAAAGAGGAAGGTTTGTAGATACGAAAAAAAGACAGTGTCGACCGTCTTTCCAAAAAGTATATTTATTCGGAGGTTTGAATTTGAGCATTTTCGGGATAGTGATAAATGGAAAAGATCGACTCCTTCGGCAGATTAATTCTTGACCACGTATATTTTCCGCATTTTTTTTACTTCAATCACCCATTATTATAGATATTTACCGCAATTTTTTGCGGTCGATTTTTTTTGGACGCTTTTTGTCGTCAATGATCCTTATTTGATGGCCCAACATTAATTTTTTAAGAAAAACAAAAATTAGGTGTTCCAATATTCGTTCGAAGTGGAAGTTGCGTTGAAAAATACATACTTGCATGCAAAAGATCATTTTTTTTTTTTTTTTTTTTTTTTTTTTTTTTTTTTTTTCAAAATGTAAGCGAAAATCCTTCGAGTTTTTAAAGAGGAAGGTTTGTAGATACAAAAAAAAGACACTGTCGACCGTCTTTCCAAAAAATTTTTGTTCAGAGGTTTGAATTAAATCATTTTCGAGGTAGTGAAAAATTGAAAGAATCGACTCCTTCGGCAGATCAAATGCGGAAAACGTATATTTTCCGCTTTTTTTTACTTTAACGACTCATTATTATTTTTCACTTTCCAAAAAATTGCCTAAAAAATCGTCAGATAATTGTTAATAACAAATGAACTATGCAATCTAAAAAAAATCCTACGTACTTCCATAGACAATGTATTTTTCAAGATACATACAACATTTCAAGTGAATCGGTTGAAAATTGTCTGAGTTATGTTTCCGGCGAACTTAAAAAATGCACTTTTGAGATAAACGGTGCACAGCCGCCAGTTTTTAAATTAATCGCTTCAAAAAAATTATTGTATACAGTCACTGATATGTATGATAAACACCCTTTTTTGTGATCGCGATTTATATTGTATTTTTTCTGAAAAAAAATCCCCAAAAAGCCTTTTTTCGGCCTCTAGAGTGGCCTAAGGCCTTAAGGGGAGATATACACCTAGATGGTCGAAAAAATCGATTTAAAAGCCATGAAAATTCCGTCGACCACAGAAGACCTACACTATGGGCGTGGTATCGATGATTCCATGTAAATTGACAAATTTCATGATTTATTCATTCCCAAATTGTCAAACGCGTTTTTCAAATCGGTATCCAAAATTTTTCGAAAGCCAAGGAACCGATTGCCTTGAGGTTTTTCGTGATTTTCCTATACACCATTATCTAGTACTTGTCGTAGAATTTTTATTTTCCGTTACTTAGTTTTTGTTTTATAAGCAAAATAATAACTAATTTTTCGCCCAAAAATCACTATTTGTGTTCAATCGTCCGCCATTTTGTCATAAATCGATATTTTCAAAATCGGCTATGACAAGTACTAGATTATAGTATCTAATTTAATAATCTTTTCGGTTTTTTTTTCAGATGATTTTTGAAGAAACGCCAGTGGCTACCGTATACGCAGATTTTTTTACGACACTCGAAGAACCATACAATATCCTTGTATATTTTTGATTTTTTTAAACAAAGAAAATTAAACATATTTTTGAATGTATATACTTTTAAATAATTAAAATCCCAATCCGAAATTTCAAATCGTTTTCCTTGAAAATATTCACAAAATTGACCTTTTTCCGGCTCTTAGGCGTATATCTCCCCTTAATATATTTTTTATTGGACATATGTATACTCGAGATTATTTTCTAAGTTCTCCTTTCCTTCTGTTCTCCCTATCCTCTCACGAACGTCTTTACATCTCTCTGCAACTTTTTATTTCCCGCTGTTTCTCTCTTGCCCTCTCTCTCTCTCTCTCTCTCTCTCTCTCTCTCTCTCTCTCTCTCTCTCTCTCGCTCTTTCTCTACGACTCTTCAAATTCATGTCCACTATTCGACATCGCAACTACCGTACGTGCATACGCGCATACACACTTATTTGTGTTTGGGTTTTATAAGATGGCTGGCGATAGCGAAAATTATGGTAACTGCGCCAACTGGCGTTTGATACGGTAATGGTTTGGTACACGGGACTTACCCTCGCCTATAAAGATCCGTATGGAATATATCCAAGGCTCTTTATACGCAATGCATATACGATATTCAGTCTCGACTATAGTTTCCCACTAGATCTCCGCGAACGATCCAGCTCAGGATATACCTTCGACTCTATTCGATCACGTTCTTTTTCCTTATTTTTTAAATTTATTTAAGATCGTTCCCTATTTTTACTAAATGTTCTTTTCGCACAGAGACGTGGGTTGTCTCCCTACGCCGATGCACTTTGAACTTCCAGGGCGAATTTTTTCCCTTTTTTTTTTCTTCCACCTCGCAACTTTCGTCTTCACGTAGTCGTATGGGCTCGTATAAGGGAAGCAACCGTCACCTCGAATCGTAAAACTTGCAGAATTCTTCCAGAGTTATGCTTATTGCAATAATAACAATAATAATAAGAATAATCGTTATAACAATGTTAGGCTAGTGAGCATGAGTTTGGTCGTAGTCTGGACGACGGTGAATAGCAATTTGAGTCTTTCGATACATGCCTCCGAATGGTCGGAGAAGCATTTGGGAAACGAATTAAAGGGGGGCAAAAATTATCCACATCGAAGAACTACGAAGATGTCTGACGTACGCTCGTAATATTCTTTTAACGATGCTTAATTTCATCACCTTGCTGTAGGAGGTAATTTTGACTACGTGCACCTGCATACTCTCTCTCTCTCTCTCTCTCTCTCTCTCTCTCTCTCTCTCTCTCTCTCTCTCTCTCTCTCTCTCTTTCCTCTCTAGCATTGTTAGGGGGTTTCCCAAAGGATCGAACATACTCAAACCGCAACACATAATTTTGGCCTCCGCAAAATTATATGGACAAGTGTCCATCAATCAAGCACAATTAGTTCGGCAGTTCCAGAGGGCGAAATAGTTACATTTTTTTCAAATCGCTTTCAAAGGATCTGCAGCTATTGGGAATTTACTAACGATCTCGAAGCTACCGAAATTTGGGTAGAGGAAAGAATTGAAATAAAGACTCATTGCTGAAAAGTGTATAAAATGATCGGCTTTATAAATGGCGCTTATTTCCAATTAATTTTTTTTTATGGGTTTGTAGTCCATTTTTCCTTATCAGTCTTCCAATAATAATTATATAGATATCGAACAAACCTAAACAAAATCGAGGCTCTTGAGTGGCGCAAATAAATAAATAAATAAATATATATATATATA